>MU225547.1:739179-798857 GCA_018584345.1 Thuja plicata
TGTTTCTTGAATGTTTACACATGTAAAGAACTTATATTATGATTTCACATACATATAGAAAGATGAACAGATAGATAGGAATATACAAATTTGATGACTCAAAGGTTAATGGGCCAACCACATAAAAAAATTTAGAGGTACTGATTCACCCCTCCCCTCTCAGTACATCATTTTAATAATTCCAACAACGAGTGCAGTAGAGAGGAGAGGACATCGCATGGGGAAGAGAAAGAAAAGCGCAGGTAAAGGGAGAGTAAGCCACACAAAGTGGAGTGTTGGTTTGGAAGAGTAAGAAAAAACGTAGCAAGGGAGAAAGAATTGGATAGAAAGGGAGAAATAGTCATCATGTAGGAAAGTGAAAATACTAGGTTTTAATCTTAAATTTTATACTTCCATTCTTGCAAATCGGCTATTTACGTTATCATATGATTAAATAGATCTAAAACTAATAACGATGAAGAAAAGTTTTATTAAACCTGTCATATTTATGAAATTTTAGTGCCTTGAATATATTATTCTTGTGATACGACAACCTCGCTATTTTTTTATGCTTCCTGAACTTTGAATTCTTAAAAGTCTCTTTGTTTTCCTGCACAAGGAATTCTTTGATGCGCCTGTATTTTTTTTTCCTTACTGCGAGATTTTACCATTCTTTTTACTTTTGACTGAAGTTTTGATCTATGTTTTCATAGAGTTGAGCCCTGGTAATTTTAGTTGGATTACCAAATTTAAACGTAATCACTGTAATTTTATAGTAAAATTTATTTTAATTTAAATAATCCATAGAACGAAAATCCAGAGAGAATTATTTTTCAGTACACTAGTGGAAATTGTACCACGAATTTCCTTCAGTAAACTATTTTTCCAAGATTAGATTCTTTTCTTGCATTTCAAATATCTCCAAACCACTATAGTAAATAGTTTTCCAATAAAAATAGATTTCTTAACCAGATAATAAGATGAAATCGTGTTCTTTTCTTAATAGGAAACTTTGTGAAATGGGTTTAAAGACTATTGTTTTCAGTTTCTCCTAAAGGAGGTTTTACGTTCATATTGAAAAGAACATTATATATGTGTGTAAAACGCATTATTGTTAGAATGTTAGTCAAAATGGAAATTTGTTGTACTTTCGTTTAATTTGTAAAGAATATCTTTGAGAATAAGATTAGATCTCAGGTTACTTTCGTTGATTGTGTGTCTTCTATGAAATTAAGTAAATATGAAAGTGATGAGGAAAGGGTGTAGTATGTGGAATACCAAGAAAGGGTAATTTTATTATGCACTACCTACCAGTAGAAATCTGGCATTTAAATTTTCTTTGGCCAAAGCTATGGAACACATGTTTTCTTAAATGTGTTTGGTTATTTATCTTTCATCTTCATGTTATCTGTGATTAGTTCTACTTAGACATGTGGAAAGTAGTTAGTTTCATAGACACACCAGATTCCTTCTGATCCATCAGTGCCGAGTAGCTAGACTTCTTGGACAGGGTCAGTGCGCTCTTCATTTTAGGATGATCGTCGGGGGAGCTAACCACTTTGTGGTCGGGTGGATTAAGCACCTGGACCACACTCTTGTCTCGATATTTACAGATGGAAAGGTGTCTGATGGCTTAGGAGATCAAAGCATGTAGATGGACAGTTGTCCGATGGCATTCATGACATTGTTCATATGACCTTATGGTCTTGTACATGATGCTTTTGTATTTTTAATCCATTTATGCTGTAAGGTGCACACCAACTAATTTTATTATTATTTATTATTTTACTATATTCATTCATGATAATGTTATATTATACTATATCAATCATACTATCGAAGTAATCTACCACTCTCCCTTATTTCTCATAGCAGGAAAGAGGTGTATTGAAGTCACCACCGCCATCCATAATAAGTCTTTTTTTGTCTAAATCATTTATGCTATCTCCTTCCATACTACACTTCTGCCAGCATGGGTATTGGGTGCATAAACATTTATCAAATTCCACTTAAAATCCATTGCATTAATTGAAATAGCCAAGTGATTGAGAGTAGAGAAGAATGGGGTTCCTTTGATTTTCATGGGGTCCCACATAGTAATGATCCGCCAAAGCCCCTACAACATCACTAAGAGTGAAAGAACTCGACCATATATAGTTAGCTATGCTAATAAAGGTCTCCACTTTCATCTTCACTTCCTGTGATTGGAGAATATCTACTTTTTGTCTTGAATAGAGCATCTCATAGGATGTTGTTTCTGAGAGCTGTTCACACCCCTCATATTCCATGAGAGGGTCATCATTTCTTGTTTTTGACTTTTGCCTCAAGGGTCTTCCCCATTCCATTATCAAATTCTCACGCCATTCCATTATACTTTGAAAATCTAACAAAATGGCGACTACCATTATATGCAACATCCTCATCAACTTTCATACTCTTTTTTTTTCCTCTTTTGATTCATCTCTTCTCCATCTTCCAAATGTAGCAAATTGGTATTTGTGGGGAGTAGAGGCTCCTTAAATCACCACATCTCCTTTTTGCTAGAGGGGGTGACGTTCAATTGATGCCCATTATTACTCACCATTGGGGAAACTATCTCTGTTCCCCATCTCTGACTGAGTAGCTTCATCTATTGTATAATTGACCTGTTTAAGAGTATCATCTATGGTCTCCATCAATAGAGTGGTCTTCAAGTTTTCCTCCCCTAGTACCACATTCATTAGTTTTTTGAGTTGTAACGTCTTCATTAACTCGGGACCCTATTATATCCAAGTTATCCTTGTCCCTGAATTTTATTAGAGAAACACCCTAACTCTCTAGTCATAAGTCTTTATCTTCTCCGCTCTTCAACCTATCTATAGTATCTAAGCTAGTATCTTTTCCTTCCACCACAAGCAATCTCAATATCTAAGTTGGATTAGCATCCCCTCGTCGTGGTATTTCTTCAACTATTGGTTTAGAGGTCACCGTAACTTTGTCTCCTAAGGCTTTATGGGCTTCTTTCTCCAGCACATCCTTTGTTTGTGAGGAAGGGCCCAGTGTAGTTTATTTATCTAAAGGGGCTTTACATCCCAAGATCACATGTCCTAGTTTAGAACATATTTGACAATAGATTGTCGCATTCTCACAGACAAGATCACGAGTTACCTTTCCCAACTTTGACTGTAATACAAAGAAATTCGGAAGAGTCTTCTTGATGGCTACCTTAACATAGGAGTGAAAACTAACCTGGACTTAGTCCTTGAGACATCACCTGTAGTCATGTACTGATTGAAGGTGTCTCCAATCCATTTGAAGACTCGTTCATCCCACAATTCCAAAGGCAAGCTTGACATTCAGACCCACACAAGGGCATTCCTATTCAAATTTGCTACTGGGTCGAACCCCGACTTCCATTTACAAAGGGAGAGGTAATGCTTTCCGTAAGCCCACGAGCCCTCTAGCATCCCTCAAATCCTCTTCTACAATGAACTGAAATAGGAAGAAGCCACTCGACATAGCACTTGGTGTCATGCTTCCCCAAATCCTCCATTATGTGGCAATCCATTTTTTAACCACCTCGATCAAAGGTCTAAAGGAAAAAAAAGACTTCCCCATAAGAGCTCTCCTATAGGATTCCACAACACGATCAAATAGTAAGTCCGAGAGCTTGAGCTCAACTTCATCACCTTCCTACAAGTATTCTGTAGCAAGCCCCACAATCATGGATTTGTGGTTCTGTCCCACTAGATCCTTCCTCCAATCGACATTGTTACCAATACCTGAACATATGCTCTGGTTTGTTGTCCTCACATTATGGCCACTCACACCCCTTAACGGTTAGGTCTCATCCGTATTAGGTGGCTAACTTGGGCAGGGATCACAACCCACGCCATTCCCAGACGTCATGAACACAAGGTTTCAAATTTCTTGCCATGTTGCAGAGCAAGAGATCAATTGTTTTTAACATATAATGTTATATACTATAAATTATAACAAATTTTGAACACACCAATCCATATTTTTAAAATGTTTTGTTACAAGGATAAGTTATTTCATTTGATTTTTATTTTTGTAAGAATTTTCAAATATATATATATATATATATATATATATATATATAATTTAGATTCATTTGAAGGTTAATTTTGATATTTAAAAAAAGAATATTTGTATTCCAATTTTTTTTTTTAAGATATTTACTTAGTTGCAAGATAAAACACTACCATATTATTTGGATGCAAGTATTCAAGATATTTTAAATTCATTATTTCTATTTAAAAATATAGTTTTATAATAATTCAATTATATGTTTCCCTTATCAAAAAGTGTCACATAGGCAAACTCTTTTACTTAAAGAAATTTAAAATAATAAATTGTTTGGTCTTTTGATACATATTTATATTTATTCAAAAAATAAAAAAATTGAGTTTCAACTATTTATTTTAGAAACAAATTTAATGTCACGAATTCATTATTTTCTGCCTCTTTCTTACATGCAACTCTCTAGGATCCTCTTTCGTGTGTCTCTCTTTTTTGTTTTTCTTTTGCTTGAGATTATTTGTATGCTTATGCTTACTATGCTTGTGGTGTTTTTTCACATCTTTTAGATCCTTAGTAATCTCGATGTTCAATGCTTTATTAAATCTACCATTTCCATTCTTTTGATAATGTTTACCATGGGTTTGTTTGTTACTCAAATTTATTTTTTTGGCCACCAAAAGAGTTTTCTTTGGCTGATCTCCATTAATAGCATTATCCATATTTTGAGTTTTATGCCTCCAGCAAAGATGAAAGAGGTAAACAATACACTTGTTTTGGTATAGAAGCCATAATAGGTAAACAACTGTCAAATAAAATAAAAATATATATTAGTACATCAACAACAACATTCTAAAAAAACATTTTCTATTCAAAAATATTGAAGTGAAAATTAAAATTGCATCTTACCTGCAAGGATGAGGACGATAAGTAAGATAAACTTGAAGATCCATACGATGCAAAGATATTTAAAATGACATTTGAGGTCAAAAAATTGACGACAATTCTTCCTACACAAATTAAGATACATACAATTCATAAGCATGAACCAAATATTAGTTTGAAGTTTTTAAGCCGTAATACTTAATTCCTTAATATATTTTCATAAAATACAAAACTCCCAATATTATATACTATAGTTGGTGATGTAGTAAATTTTGCATCCTACATTATAGATAGTGGCATGTTCCATTCCATTATATACTACCATTAGTTGATTCATTGGTCAATAGGATTCACAAGGCTAAGAAGTTTGAGTTCCTTGAATGGTGAGAGATAGTGAACCATTTACATAATAAACTAAAGAACTCTCTTCGAAGTAGGGAAAAGAATTTGAAGGAATAATAATATGGTTGTTAATGGAGTAGAACCTTCCTTTTTCTTCCAATGTTTGAACAATTAAGAACAACTTCAATATTCTTTTTTCTTAAGGCTTATTATAGTCAATGATGTAGTCTATTTTGCATCTTGTACTATAGTTAGTGACATGTTCCATTCCATTCCATATTGCCATTAGTTGATAGTCTTATTAATAAGATTCACAAGGCTAAGAAGTTTGAATGCCTTGAATGGTGAGAGATAGTGACCATTCACCTAATAAACTAAAGAACTCTCCTCATGAAGTAAAGAAAATAAATTGAAGGAATAATGATTATATGGGCGGTAGGGGAGTAGAACCTTCCAGTTTCTTTCTTTATTTGAACAATTAAGAACAACTTGAATCAATCGCTTTCAAGTCTTTTAGATCAGTCAATGACCAACCTTTAACTCAAGAGACTCAAATAACAAAATGAGACTATTCGGACTATCTCCCTAATACAAGGGTAAAAGGAATGCATTAGATATTTGTGAATTATGATATGCTATTTTCAAAGATAAATAGTGAAAATAATTGAAATGAATTTTAAAGACTAACTCTTGGCAATGTAAAATAACATAATTTAGTCGATTTATTAATAAGTTGTACTTCATAGTTTATAAGTCTTGACATCAGACATTCATTACCTACTATACGTAGTGATGCAGTCTAATTTGGATACTATATTATAATTAGTGACATGTTCCATCCAATCCCATATTACCATTAGTTGATTAATTGATTCCCTAATCAATAGGATTCACAAGGCTAAGAAGTTTGAGTGCCTTGAATAGTGAGAGATAGTGCACCATTCACCTAATAAACTAAAAAACTCTACTCATAAAGTAAAGAGATAAATGAAGGAATAATGATAATATAGGTGGTAGTGGGTAGAACCTTCCCGTTTATTTATTTGAACAATTAAGAACAACTTGAATCTTCCTAAATTTATTGAGAATCAATCGCTTTCAGGGATTTTAGAGCAGTCAAAAAAACAAAAAAGAAACGCTTAAGGACTACATCTCTAGTATGGTGGTTTAATCAATAATAAAAGCTATAATATTTTATGTGACGCGTGAGGACTTCCAAGCTCCATATTAAGTATTCTGCTTGTAGACCATCTATGTCACGAGCCTTTCCATTGCCAACTTTATAATTCTTTCTTTAATGGTTTTTTGAAAAGAAGAGTTTAGCTCTTGCGATGATTACTGAGGGGGTGTCTTTAGCTTGCCCCCTATCATAGAACTGTTTTGCATGCTCTATCCATTGAGGATCTGTGATACTATTCTCTTTATTTGTATTTTTTTTTTTTTTTTTTTGGCAGCAATTCCTTCTTAAAGTCTCTTGGGTTGAGCCTCCCAAGTGAAATCAATTCTTTCCATCTACTTTGCATATACTCTTGTTTCAGTCTTACAAGCTTTGTGTATTCCCTATTATTCCCCTATGTTTTGACCCTTTTCTTTGCTGCCTTCCATTTTCATGAAACCACAGGTTTGCTGGAAAGCTGTTTTTGTTGCTTTTTTAAGGCCTAGATCTTCTGCATGTGCTAAGCACCTTTAGAATTATTGAGGACAGCATGATGCTGCCCATTGTTTTCTTATATGAAACAAAAGTTACATGAGACAAAATACCACAAAAGAAAAAAGCATCCCTCATACAAGACAAAATTTATCTTTTCTCATGCAAGAAAAAGGTACAATTAGTCGTAAGAAGGCAGCAATTCTATAAAAGCATTTGAGGATAAACAAATTAGTTACAAGGCAATGGACACGGCTATGCTCCATGCAAAATACATTGTTGACCAAATTTCAAAAATCAGAAAATACAATGGATTTTCGTGAAAGTTTCCGCATTTGTTCTTCATGAACTGCACATTTTGTGGTGGAAAACAAAAAAAAAAAGTTGACTTTTTTTTTTTTTTTTCCTTTGGTGCNCCAAATTTCAAAAATCAGAAAATACAATGGATTTTCGTGAAAGTTTCCGCATTTGTTCTTCATGAACTGCACATTTTGTGGTGGAAAACAAAAAAAAAAAGTTGACTTTTTTTTTTTTTTTGCCTTTGGTGCATTCTACATAGAGATTAGCCACTGCCCAAAGCAACACTTATTAAAGAACATTATTTATGTTTATTAAAAATAAATAAAGATAAGAGGCAGCGATTACATCTATAGAAGGCAGTGATTCATAAAAGGTAAATTGTTAACTAATAGTGACGTCTTTCTAAAGAGTTATCTCTATTCAAAGAGATGCATCCTTTCATGAAGGGATATATGGAGGGTATAACAAGAGATAAGTGGAAAAAGAGAAATGTATGTAATATCTTCCTAGTTGCAAGCAGATTTTAGAAGGGGAAGAAAATAAGTGTTATGGAAAGAGCAATTATTCAAACACAAGGAACTGTGAGTAGTCTTATGGCAGATTGGAAGAGACCATAATCAAATTGGTGAAACAGGAAGATGTGAAGGACAGTTTTTAAGGAGAATCGGGCAAGTATTCAAGCAGACCTACAACAGAGAATATGAAGCTTCATTCAAATTTATATCTGAATATCTGAAGGGAATGTTAATGGTATTTAATGCTTAACTTGAGAACAGATTTGTAAGGAAAGTTTGAACATAACTCAAGGCAGAAATTTATGTGCAGATATTGACATATTTGTGATCAATTCTGTAAAGAGATCAAGTGCAAGATTTAGATCAGATTCATTGTGTGATATAAGTGTGGTGTGTGAAGAAGATCTAAAATACACACACCAGCCAATGTGCATATGATGACAATGAATCATGTAGTGACAGATTTACAAAGGGGAGCACATAAAAATTTAACAAGAAGAATAAAGGCAAGTATGGGACAAGATCATCTTTTGTAAGGGTAAAGAAAAAGGAGTGTATGTGTTGAGCAGATCTGTATGAAGACAATATAAGAGGAGAAGATTATCATAAACAAATTTGAGTGAAGAAAAAATAGAAGGAAGATCTTGTGAAGAGATTTACAAAGATAGTGTTATCCATTGAAGAATTCGGAAGTTGGTGCTTCTTAAAGAAGGGATTAGTGTCTCTTGCTAAGTTGGTGCTTAGCTGGGGGTTGGTGCCTCCAGGAGGTTGGTGTCTACTTGGCGTCTCTTGTAGGTTGGTGCCTACAAAGTTGTAAGAAGAATTTATGTAAAAGCATCATGCTTTTATTTATTTGCCCGAGGTGGGCACTAGCTTCAAGGAAGTTGGTCCAATAAGATAATATTTATTTTCCTTAATAAAATTTATCAAGGGCGCCAAAAGCCAAGGGTTGGCCCATGTTAAACTCAAAAACATTATTTAATTTTCACCACACAATGTAAGGTTGGCCCACACAAAGGATAAAGTTCTAAACTTGAAAGACACTAATATTTCCATTTATATTTAACGCTGTTGTACATAAAACTTCTGCATAAGGCAATCCTTAAGCAACAACATGAAATCAATGAAAAATTTGTCAAAAACCCTTTGACATCAATGACTATTTCCAACAGTTTGGACATCCTCAAAATCTCCCCTCTCAGAAGGCAACATCTTGGAATGTCCCAAAGAGGACAGTGTAGGTGGTGGGACTGTAGGGGGGCATCCCCTCCAAGTCCCCACATCTCGAAGATGCGGGGTTTTTGGAGGAAAGTGGTGTGTACCCATGGTAAACTACTTAGCACCAATATTCTGAAGATAGTAAAATCCTATGTTATCGGGTACGTGCACCACACCCCTGCCTCTGGATGCTAATTCGTTTGGATGCGAATTTTGGTGCACAGTGTGTGTGGATAATCACAGGGAGCACAATTTCTCCCTGTGGATGCATCTAAATACACATCACAACACATCTAGACGCACTCATAGGAAGAAATTGCGCTCCCTGTGAGCATCCACGCGCACTCGGGCGCATCCGAATGCATCTGGATGCGCAGAGACCATTTTTTATTAAAAAACTTTAAAAAGGTGAATTTCACTTAAAACATGTCTTAAAATAAGAGTTTCTTTGTTATTTTTCCCACAAAACCCTAAAACGGCCCTAAATGAGGCCATTCATTTTTAAAACATATCATTTTGTTTGCTATTTTGCTCTTTTCTCATTTGGTCTCCATTTTGGTATTTCGAAGGGAAGGTGATTATTTTTGAAGAGGATCATTCGTGGGGTGCCAAACAGCTTCCATAAAGAAGATCTAAGCGTCTAAGGTAAGCAAGCATCTAAGGTAAGCATTTGACCCTATTCTTGAGTCTTTTAATGAATTGTTTTTACATTTTGATGATTGTTTTCAAGTTTGGGATTAAATTTTTCAAGTTGTTTTTCAAAAATAAATTTAAGAAATAAAGAAGCAAGTTTAGCTCTCTGTTCTAATGTTTTTGCATCTTTTTTTTAGCACTTGTATGCTTGTATTTCTTAGTTTTTTTCTAATTTAAATTTATTTAATTTCTTGTAATAGCAAGAAATCAGATTGCAAGAATGGCTAGTAGTGAAAGTTCAATGAGTGGGGAAGGAACTAATAAATTCAAAATTGATATAGCATCTCCTTTATGGAGACATACCACAAGAATTTCACAAGTTTTAGGAGGTGGGGCATATATTTGGAAGTGTAACTATTGTGACACTAAACCAAAAACTAGCTCATATTCTCGAGTGAAGCTTCACATTATGGGCCCTACTGGTAAAGGGATGGAATGTGTCAAGGCCCAGATAAGAAGGGGTTGTCTCCTGCACAAATAGCAGGATTTGTAAAAGAACAAGAATAGGTTGATAGATTGATTCTAAGACCAAAACAAACTACTTATACTGGTGGAGCCAAAAAAAATGCATTTACCCACTAATTTAGTTGCAGCCTCCAAACATTCATTCTTGCCTATACCGAAAGTTGAAGATGAAGATGAAGTACAAATTACCACCCACAAAAGAGGTTCATTGGACAAGGCATTTAAAATGGAGGCAAGAGAAATCGCTGAACAAAAAATATCACATTGCCTCTATGTCAATGGTCTTCCTTTCAACTTGGTGAGATCATCATATTGGTGGGAAATGGTGTTGGAAACCAATAGTGCACCAGCTGGTTCCACAAGTTGTGGGTTTGAAAAGGTGTACCACCTTGTTGCAAAAAGAGAAATGCTATAGAGACCTCCCTTCTATTAGAATATTATTATATTGTTTATTACTTTAATGGTCATCTTATGTAAATATCTGTAAAATAGATAGATTAGATTAGATAAGATTGATTACTCGATCTTCTGAAGTTTCCTTTAGAAACTTTCTATTTTCTATCTTCTATAAATTCTTTATATTGATCACATTGATCAATTGTTAATACAACAATCATTTTTTACCAATTACTTTGCGTAATATGGTATCAGAGCCTGAAGACTAAAAATTTGTTTTTCTAAAATTTTGAATTTCGGAATTTTTAAATCTCTGTAAAAACAATTTTTCCTTTTCATGTTTTCTGGACTGTTTCTATTTGCAAGGATTTACTGTATAACCCAACTAGGGTTTCGTGGAGATTCTCATAAAATTGTGAAGTTTCGTGGAGATTTTTTTCAGAAAATAGTGAAGTTTTTTCTTTTGAAAATCGTGCTATATACTTTTTCTTCAATCCACGACTTCAGTGCAGAAGATCTCTATTCTTGCATCTATTTTTTGACTCTCGTTTCTGCAGGAGGTCTCCCATGCTCGGTCGTCGTTTTCTCTGCAAACTCCATGCGTGTCTTCAACTCGCGATTTCTGCAAATCCGACCATTCTTTGGTCATTTTTCCTTCTGTTGGTAGCCTTATCTGGTTATCTTTTCAAAAACCACCTCTTCTATGGTCGATTTTTGCCTTCTTTAGCAACAATCTGCCATTGTTTTGACATTTTTCTGCAATTTTTTTGAAATTTTTCTAGCAGCTAGGGTTTCCTTCGAAACTCTTAGATTCTTTGCTGTATTGGAAATCTAATTGTAGATTGTCGGCGGGTTTTTTGAGAACTCAACTGGGTCGGTTTCAAAATTTTCTAGGTGTATCATTTTCCGTGCCTTGAAATTTTTTCCCGCAGATTTCACATCCGATTTCAGATTCCTTCTTGGTTTTTCCAGATTTCTACTGGGTCTTGTCGGATTTTTTTGAGTCAGCGGAAATTTTTTCTTGAAATCCGTGCCAACTGTACTTCCTCATTTTTGAAGTTTGTACCTAATTCAGCCTTTGTTTTCTGCATTGGGATTCGTGTTTCAAATTATGTGTTCCCGCCTCTTCTCTATTTCTCGCTTTCTTTACATTGGGAAGCATGCAAGATGGTCTAACTCACCAACTTGATGTTGGAAGGCAATCAACAATTTAACGACTGCAATTATAACACCTGGAAGCAACGCATGTTTACAATCTTCGAATACCGTTGCCTTGAAACACTTGTTTTGGGCACAGAGACTCGTCCAACCACAGTCCCAACAAATCAAGACAAGTTTGATGATCGGAATCGAGAGGCTGTTATGTTTCTCAAGCTCTCTGTCATAGATGATCAGTTGCCACAAATTCCCTCTGGCAAGTTTGCAGCAGACATCTGGAAGCATTTGAAGGAGTTGCATGAAACATTTGACAAGAGTGGCACGTTCTTTTTGAAGAACCATTTGTTCTCCATTATGATGGATGAACGCATGCCCTTACAGGAGAATCTCACAAAGATTAAGGACATTCGCGATCAGCTTGCAGCTATCGATCAGAAGATGGAGGAAGAAGATATGGTAGTCATTACTCTGAAAAGTCTACCAAAATCTTATGAGCACTTTATACTTTATAGAGACTCTCAACATTACTTCCACAAATGTTGACCTGAAATTTCCAAAGTTGTGCACCAAACTTTTGCAGCAGGATCGTTGGAAACAATAGTTTGATAGCAGTGCCACCTCGTCCTCCTCAGAGCAGGACTTTGCAGCGAAATCCTTTCACAAGGCTAAAGGTAAATCTCAGCCATCTCAATCTTTTTAGCAGAAGGGCTTCAGTTAGTCTCAGGATGGTTCAAAGAAGATGATTCAGCATAATTATTGTCATAAATTTGGCCATATGTTAAAGGATTGTCCCCATCGATTAGCTTCCGACCAGCGGAAGCAGGGAGGATCTTAGCCTAAAGCTAATGTTGCTGAGCACACGAAGTAGGAGTCTGTCTTTTACGCCTTCATGGCTAAAAGACCTGCTGACCATGTCAAATCTTTTGCCTGGTATATTGATTCTAGTGCTTCTCGGCATTTCATTCACAGGCGTGATTGGCTTACAAAATTTTCTCCCTTTACTGATTCAGTTATATTTGGAGGAGGTGAAGAGTATACAGTTGTCGGCAAGGGCAACGTTCAGATTCAGTATGGTGGGAGGAGTCTCATGTTCCTCAATGTATACTACGTTCTTGGCATGGAACTCAATCTTCTCTCAGTTAGTCAGATTATGCAACATTCTCCTTAGCTTGATGTTGTATTCAATGCACACAAGTGCTCGATTGTTGATCGTGCGACACACACTAATGTAGTTGTTGGCATTGAGGATCATGGTCTATACAGACTTGTGGATACAAGTGATTCTCTTGAGCATGCCTTCGCAGAAAAATCAGCATCTATCAGCAGTCTCTGGCATCAGCGATATGGTCACCTGAACATTCATTATCTTGCTCAGCTTGTTCGGGATGATTTAGTACTTGGTCTACCTGAAATTCAAACTCAAAATCAGCGAGTTTGTGGAGCTTGTCAGGCTGGGAAGCAGCACAGGATACCGTTCAAGGATGGTGACTCATAGCGAGCCTCAAAGGTACTACAGTTGGTCCACGTTGATGTGTGGTCCAATTAACACTACTTATGTTACTGGGTGTAGGTATTTCTTGCTTTTTGTTGATGATTTCAGTAGGAAAATGTGGGTGTACTTTCTTAGACAGAAATCAGATGTGTTTACTGTATTTCAAAAGTTTAAGGCCTTAGTAGAAAAAGAGTTTGGCGTTCTATTATATCTCTTAGGTTTGATAATGGGGGGGGAGTTTTGTTCTACTTCTTTCTCTTCTTTCTATGATACACATGGCATAAAACGTCAGTTAACCACACCATACACCCCTCAACAAAACGACATTGTAGAGCGTCGCAACCGCACCAATACAGAAATGACCAGGTTTGTGATGGAACACATAAATGTTCCTAAGAAATATTGGGCAAAAGTCGTGTTTACTGCGGTCTATCTCCTTAATAGGTCTCCCACACATGTTAAAGGGAAGACTCTTGAGGAAGCCTGGACTGGTCGCAAACCTAGGATCAGCCACCTGAAATTTTTTGGCTCTTTAGCTTATGTATGGATTCCTGATGCTCAACACTCTAAGTTGGATTCCAAGAGTCAGAAGCTTATGTTTACAGGTTAGAGTGACAACCATAAGGCTTACTGGCTGATTGATGTAGACATTGATCGTCTTATCTTCAGTCGCAATGTTGTCTTTGATGAAGAACGAGGACCATTTCAGCTTTCCTTGTCTGAGCAGAATTCAGAGGACCAACCTTTGAAGGCTTTTGATTTGGGTGTCCGTCTTCCATTGAGTTCACCTGATGGGAGGGATGATGCAGACTCTGTCTTTGATGATGCACTACCTGACTTTCCTCCGGATGATGTTGATCTTCCACCTGTTGTAGATCTCCTTCCACCTCCAGCTCCAGTTATTCCTCCTGATGTTGGCACATCTACTCTCTGGCCTAAATGGTGGGCTAAGACAATCAGTGATCTCCGTCCTGATGAGCTCATTGAGGGTAGATCCTCTAGAAATAAGGGCAAGCAGCAAAATACTCTTTAACTTTGCTCTCATGGCCAACTTACATAACATTTATGAGCCTCAAACATTTAAAGTGGCAGCAGGGATTCCAGAGTGGGAACAGGCAATGGATGTTGAATACTAGTCTTCTAAAGAATCATACCTGGGTTCTCTCTGAACTTCCTTCGGGGAAGAAGCCCATTAGCTACAAATGGGTATATAAGGTCAAGTATCCTGTAGATGGTACCTTAGATAAATACAAGGCCAGATTAGTTGCTCGAGGGTTCACACAGCAGGAGGGCATTGACTATGAGTAGACTTTTGCACCTATTGCCAAGATGAGTACAATTCATCTTCTTCTCGCCATTGCAACTCAGTGTGGATGGAAAGTCCATCAAATGGATGTGAAGAGTGCCTTCCTCAACGGTGAGTTACAGGAAGATGTCTACATGATGCAGCCTCCTAGTTTCAAGGTTGCCGACACAGAACACCAAGTATGTAGGCTCCAGAAAGCGCTCTATGGACTCAAACAGGCTCTTTGAGCATGGTACACCAAGATTGATCAGTACTTGGTTGCTCATGGTTTTCAGTGTTGTCCTTTTGACAGTAATCTGTATAAAAAACGCTCTGGTGATGATATTCTTTTCCTTGTTGTCTATGTGGATGACTTGATCATTACTGGCAATTCCACACATTTGATTGTAGAAATCAAACAAGACCTGTGCAAGGATTTTGATATGACAGATTTGGGGCTTGGGGCTTCTCCATTATTGTTTAGGTGTTGAGGTTTGGCAGACTGATTACAACATTTTTCTTTCTCAGTCTAAGTATGCAGGAACTTGGTCGACAGGTTTCAAATGCAAGATTGTAAACCTACTTCTACACCTATGGAGAAAGGGCCAAAGTTATCAGCCAAGTCTGATTCTCCTCCTGTTGATGAAACCACTTATAGACAGCTAGTAGGCAGTCTAATCTATCTTACTGCTACTAGACTTGATCTCAGTTTTGCAGTCAGCTATATTTCACACTTCATGACAGCCCTCAAGGCTGATCATTGGACAACAGCGAATCGTGTGCTGCGTTATGTGAAGGGCACTCTTGATTATGGACTTCTTTACACTCTAAATCATGATCCTAGACTCAGTGGGTTCACAAATTCAAATTGGGCAGGTTCGGTTGAAGATAAGAAATCAACCTCTGGATATGTGTTCAGTTTGGGATCCGGTGCAGTCACATGGACTAGTAAAAAGCAGCAGGCATTATATCTCTCTCCTCGACAGAAGCAGAGTACCGAGGAGTTGTTAAGGCAGCTGGTGAAGTAGTTTGGCTTCGTCGGATGCTTGAGGATATGTAGACGTCTCAAGTAGGTTCGACTCCCTTGTTTGCTGATAATGAGGGCATTCTCAAGTTTGCCAGGAACCCAGTCTTCCATGAAAGAACCAAACATGTGGACGTTCATTGTCAATTGCAGTATGTTCCACCTGCGGATTAGACTGCACACATTCTCACCAAGCCTCTTGGTCCAGATAAGTTTGCTAAATTCAGAGGGCAGCTTGGTGTTGTTAACAGATTGACCATTAAGGGAGGGTATTAGAATATTATTATATTGTTTATAACTTTAATGGTCATCTTATGTAAATATCTGTAAAATAGATAGATTAGATTAGATAAGATCGATTCCTCGATCTTCTGAAGTTTCCTTTAGAAACTTTCTATTTTCTATCTTTTCTAAATTCTTCATATTGATCACATTGATCAATTGTTAATACAACAATCATTTTTTACCAAGTACTTTGCGTAATACCTTCAATCAATTAGAGATTCTTGTATTGAATCAGGTGTTTCTATTGTTTCCGATGGATGGAAAGATGCCAAAAATTGTCCATTGATTAATGCTATTGCAGTGTCCCCCAAAGGGGCATTGTTTTTTAGGGCAATCGATTGTCAAGGGGAAGTGAAAGATGCACAGTTCATTTTCAGAATTCTCATTGATTCCATAGAGATGATGGGTAGTGAGAATATGGTCCAGGTAATCATAGACAATGCAAAAAATTGTAGGGGTAAAGGTGCTTTGGTTGAGGGCCGATATGAGCACATTTTTTGAACACCATGCACCCCCTCAACTTGGAGATGTAACAAATTGGCACTCAAATAGAGTGGGTGAAACAAATATACGAAGAGGACGAGGAGATCCTGATGTTAGTGACGAATCACCAAATGTCACAATCAATATTCAGATGTTTCTTGAGATTGGAGTTGCTGAAGGTAAATACTAAATTTAATTTGTTTATTTAATTTTAATAAATTTTATGTCATGTTCATTTATCAATTTGTATATAAATTTGCTTAATATTTATTATTTTTTTAATGTATTATTTACATATTGATATTGGCATATTGTTATTAACTTACTTAGGTTGCTGAGACCCAATTTGCATATTATACTATTCTTATGAGACGACTTCTCAAGGTGCAAGAGGCATTGTGCCAAATGGTTATTTCCAACCAATGGGTGTATGGAAGGCTTCACATTTAGACAGGGCCCAAAAGGTCAAGTCATTGGTCTTGGATGACAGTTGGTGGGCTCATGTGGAATATGTATTAGAACTCACTAATCCTATCATGACTATGCTTCGATTTGCTGATACTGATGCACCTTGTTTGGGGGATGTCTATGATGGCATGGACACAATGGTAGAGAAAGTAAAATTGCCAATACAAAAACTTGAGAATGACCCATAGATGTGAAACCTTATGATATAAGGTAGAACCAATCATTCATCATCGTTGGGAAAAGATAATCATTAGATAGCACCTCCTTGCACCTCCTTGCATATGCCCTATCTCCAAGGTACTATAGAAAGAAGGTACTTTCTATGCCAAGGAGATTAGAACCTGTAATGAGCCTGCCCAGCTCTTCCTTAATTTCTCTAACAATTTCAAGGTCTTTGCCAGTTGGGAAAAATAACGTTTGCTTGTGTATTTAAATTCCAATAATCATGTTTCATCATATGCAATAAATCTAATTATTTAATCACACTGCACAATTACTTTTCCAGAATTGACGTTATTTATTTGCATTGGAAGGAAATACAAATATTTGAAAACCTGTTGTCGCGCGGCTAGTGTCTCAAGCTGCCTCTAGGTATGAGTGCTATCATATCAATCCTCCACGCGTAAGGGCAAACAACATCCACGTATGGCAGCAGCAATGGCATCTAGCTCTTGCAGTCTCCACGCGACTGGTCTACATGATGGTGCTTGATGTTTGCTATCGGGCCCAGCTAACACCCGCAATGCTGGAATAAAACATTAATCACCAGTTGTAGCTGAAAAGAAGCATATCCAGCGTAAACCTCTTCAAGTGTTGCAATGCAATTGACCTCTTATGCAAGTCTCAGTTCAAATCAAACTCCAATTTCCAGAATTTACTTCTTCCTCCAAGTTACAGGCAGACAGTATGAAAGAGAAGTGATTGGTTATACAACAGCAACCAATCAGAGAATAGCTCCAGGAGAATAAGTCTTCCAGATGCTAAACCAATTCAGTATCAAACCCTTATACCTCAGCAAGGGATTTGATTTACAAATCAGAACTTCTCCTCAGAGAAAAAAAAACAAATATAATATATTCAAATTTCAATCGATGATGAATGAATGCCTTGCCTATTGCTTTTATAATTAAAAAGTGTCTTCTCTCACACACTTTTCGCTTGAAGCACTTTTATACCTAGGCACATATTGAGTAATATAATTTATTAACTCATTTGGCTCCAAAAATGACCTTTTCATCAATATCATGAAATTATGACACGCAAGGTCCCTATTTCTTGTGCCCAAGATTTAAAACTTTTCATCCCGGTTCCGACGAGCTATAACACTAAGGTGCCCAACATATAATACCAACAATAATGACAACCTTAGCAAATTTAATTAAATAATAATAATAATTCACCCGTCTTGCGAAAACAATTGAAGAAGCATCAGAATCAAAATCTGTCTGCACTGGAGTGATCCCGATGATAAAAGATGATGAACGAACCTGACAGAGTGACTTACTAAAAATAGACGCTCTCTCCAAGATTCTTGGAGCCCAAACCGGAAGCCAGAAATGAAAACTGAGAGCATCATTCAACTCCTCTAACTCATCTGAGCTCATCGGAACTATCCATTGACTTATTATAAATAGTAAGTTCACACCAATGACCCTCTAAACACCTCGCCAGACCACGAGGATCGCGATAATGATCTGGCACCATCCATTCAATGACCCTGCTAAAATTGGGGACATTAGAGTCCTCCCTCCCCAAGATTGCTTGTCCCCAAGCAATCACAGGAACAAGAAACATCACGATCCACCTGGATCCCACGGATGAAACTTTGTAATATCACTATCGCGCGCGACTGGCCCCAGTATCACCAACACCCAAATAACTAACATCACTGATAGAATCATCTGAAGACTAACTATAGGTATGGATGGAGGAAACAACTCAGCAGAACTCAACCCAACTAAAACACTAACTCTGCCAATCCTCGCCTCCCTGTCTAATTGACACTCACACCCGACCACACTGTGGATATGATAACAAGTGTAGGTACCTGAGTCACTACCACCAAATCCAAACTCGGCAAAACCAACCTGGGCATGAAGATACTGCAAGTGATATAACTTGCAACTACTGATCCCATCTGCAAAAGATGGTACTAAACCATCCCACAATGGATGGTATGAAATTGGAGCCAACCCACAACGATGAAAAACCAAATCCTCTGCCTGTGGGTCGAAAGGAAAATGATGAGCACACCTCATAGTATAATGCTGATAGCCCCAATCTCCGTCAATGGCTCATCACTACCAAACTGGGAATCAGGAGATGGCTCCAATCTTTGACTCCGCTTAACTATAGGCTGGATAGGATCCTGGGCAACCCTCTTAGCAAACCCAACCACAAAATCCCTGTTGGGAAGCATTGTAGCTAAGGTATCTACAATCTTCCCCACCAAACGCCATATAGCACCAGAGCCTCTAATGAGATTACCCTCAGATACTTGGTATGAACTCCCTTGCAAATCTGCACTCTCAAGTAGATACTCCATGAATGACTTAGTGCAGTAAAAATTATATGTGGAAGTGTCAACCTGCTCCCTCGCAACCCACAGCTGATCCTACTACAAATGTGGCACTGCCAACTGTCTACTGCCACCAGCTGTATGGAATGTGGTAATAGATTTGCTTCCAGCAGCAAGAAGCAAATCACCATGAGAGCTCGTCCCCACTGATGCCCTCACCTCCTCTGTACCTACTGCACCCATATCTCGGACGGATGTGTCAGCTACATCATCACATCCCACATCTCCAACCGTAGAAGCAAACTCACCACCAACCACCTCAATGTGCAACTGAACTGAGTCTGGGGTTGGTGTGGACCGAACATGCTCCAACTCTACGGTCACCTCCTCCAATTGTGACTGTGACTCCTGGAAAGCCAACTGGGTACACTGCAGTGAGTCCACAATCACCTCAAGCTCCTGGGTAAGCTCAACCACCTCCTCCTCTTTCCCTAACAATGTCTCATAACAGGTACTGCCCCACTCCAGAAGGTAATCCCTGTCAGAAACTAACTGTGTATAATTATGCTTCAAGAGCCTGACAACCTCTCGAAGCGCATAAACCTCTGCTAGGGAAAGGCTACTATCGCCGTGCTCATTTGACTTAGGAGCACCCCAACCAGATGCGGCTAACATCTGACAAATCACATCAAAATGCTCAACAACTGAAGAGATGTCTCTGTCATTCACCTTCAGCTGACTAGACACATGATGCCTCTGTAAGCCCTGCCTCCTATGCAAGCTCTCTGTCTCACTAATTGCACTGTGATAGGAGACTGAATCAAAACTGCTCGCCCCATGTGTGCTACTGTCCTCGCACACATCTGCAACTGCGATACAACTCGTTGGTACCTCAACAAACACCTCAGAAGAATCAGAAACCCTAGTAGTATCGCCAATAACAGAGAGTCCCTGTGAATCCTGATCCTGGGACCCATCCAAAAGCACCTCAGAGTCATCACCCAATATCTGATAAGGAATGTCATACCCCATGCAGCCTATATCATTAGAAGTGTCCATACTCACTGCATCTACATCCCCTAACATATGCTCAACTGCTATCTCCTGACTCTGTACATCTTAATCAATGTCAGGATGTGACTCAATCATTCCTGAAAATGAGCCGACATCTGCCGACTCAGCTGTAACACCCTAATCATCAATACCACAACAAGGTAGCTCCATGCTCTCACCTATCCCACCTAAGAGGGGTGCTGGCTCTCGCTCCGGAGCTACACTACGATGGATGACATATAAATCTCCAATAACAATTTCCTCCTCGCGAGAATCTGGACCATCAGAGGCAACTACTGTATCAACTGTCTCTGCACCAACTGCAGCAATGACTCGGGAAGCCTCAACCTGCTGAAGCTTAGTACTGCAGTCTACCACTGGTACTGACATATCCACATGTATATGTGTGGAGTGCCTATCATCGGATCCATGAGTAGGTGTCGTACATACTGGTACATCTCCATCTCGGACACCTGTCGGGGAAAACTCAAGCCTCTTACCCTGAAATCTCGATGCAGGCCTACTGAAGGTAGAAACCATATATCTTGCTGCCCTATCTACTGTCTCCGGATCCGACAGTCTTGCCGCCATCCTCTGCTGATGAAGCCTAAGTCTCTCCATACTCACCATTAATGTATTTATTTTATTTCTATTTCCCACACTGTTGTGCCGACTCTCGGTGCAAAACCGCCTGTATCTATCCATAGCACAAAATATGTGAAAGTGTTGATCACTCTAAATATAATAGCAAATCTGCATAAATAATAAATTTCCTACACCACAGGGTGGCAGGAAACCGCTCTGATACCACTGTAATGAGCCTGCCCAGCTCTTCCTTGATTTCTCTAACAATTTCAAGGTCTTTGCCAGTTGGGAAAAATAACGTTTGTGTGTATTTAAATTCCAATAATCATGTTTCATCATATGCAATAAATCTAACTATTTAATAACGCTGCACAATTACTTTTCCAGAATTGACGTTATTTATTTGCATTGGAAGGAAATACAAATATTTGAAAACCTGTTGTCACGCGGCTAGTGTCTCAAGCTGCCTCTAGGTATGAGTGCTATCATATCAATCCTCCACGCGTAAGGGCAAACAACATCCACGTATGGCAGCAGCAATGGCGTCTAGCTCTTGCAGTCTCCACGCAACTGGTCTATATGATGGTGCTTGATGTTTGCTATCGGGCCCAGCTAACACCCGCAATGCTGGAATAAAACGTTAATCACCAGTTGTAGCTGAAAAGAAGCATATCCAACGTAAACCTCTTCAAGTGCTGCAATGCAATTGACCTCTTATGCAGGTCCCAGTTCAAATAAAACTCCAATTTCCAGAATTTACTTCTTCCTCCAAGTTACAAGCAGACAATATGAAAGAGAAGTGATTGGTTATACAACAGCAACCAATCAAAGAATAGGTCCAGGAGAATCAGTCTTCCAGAAGCTAAACCAATTCAATACCAAACCCTTATACCTCAACAAGGGATTTGATTTACAAATCAGAACTTCTCCTCAGAGAAAAAAAAAAATATAATATATTCAATCGAATGATGAATGAATGCCTTGCCTATTGCTTTTATAATTAAAAAGTGTCTTCTCTCACACACTTTTCGCTTGAAACACTTTTATACTTAGGCACATATTGAGTAATATAATTTATTAACTCATTTGGCTCCAAAAATGACCTTTTCATCAATATCATGAAATTATGACACGCAAGGTCCCTGTTTCTTGTGCCCAAGATTTAAAAATTTTCATCCCGGTTCCGACGAGCTATAACACTAAGGTGCCCAACATATAATACCAACAATAATGACAACCTTAGCAAATTTAATTAAATAATAATAATAATTCACCCATCTTGCGAAAACAATTGAAGAAGCATCAGAATCGAAATCTGTCTGCACTAGAGTGATCCCGATGATAAAAGATGATGAACGAACCTGACAGGGTGACTCACTAAAAATAGACGCTCTCTCCAAGATTCTTGGAGCCCAAACCGAAAGCCAGAAATGAAAACTGAGAGCATCATTCAACTCCTCTAACTCATCTGAGCTCATCGGAACTATCCATTGACTTACTATAAATAGTAGGTTCACACCAATGACCCTCTAAACACCTCGCCAGACCACAAGGATCGCGATAATGACCTGGTACCATCCATTCAATGACCCTGCTAAAATTGGGGACATTACAGCACCATATATAGATGAAGAAGTTGCTAATCGGTACAAACAGTCATTTAGTAGACTTTTCCAAGATGAAGAAGTGGAGGAAGAAGTTAGGCAAGAATTTGGCTTGTTTGCCTCGGGAACACTCCATACTCCAACAACTATTAATGACCAATACCCCATGGAAGCTGTCACATGGTGGTATGTCCATAGTCAAAAATCTGGGCACTTCCAATCTCTTGCAATCAAGATCCTCTCACAAGTAAGTTTTTTCTCTTTTTTTTTTACCACTTGTATTCTATAATTTAGAACTTGGCATTCTTTAATTTACTTTGCATTTTTACATTTAATTTTGTGAAAACTATCGAGGTTGCAAGTTCTTTCGCTGAATGGAATTGGAGTATATACTCTTTTGTCCACTCAGTAAAGCATAACCGGTTGGGATCAGAAAAATGTGAAGACTTGGTTTATATTCATTCCAACTTACGTCTTCTGTCATGTAAGGAGGATCACTACAAGGATGGAGCAGCGAAGCTTTGGGATGTAGCCCCTGAATGTGCCAACTTGGATGCAACTATTGAGGATCTTACTAGACTCAGTACAAATTAGGATGATGATGATTACATCCCTACACATGGTGCATCTAGTGCAAGTGGAACTACTTTGGGTTCAAATGATCCTGATCTTGCAGCAGTTGAAGATGATGCTGATTTTTTCGATAATCCTTTTGATGATTGATGAATCATGAACTACATTTTGTAATTGTAATGATTTTCTGATTTTCATGGGAATCGTGAACATGACATATAAGATATGGGTTTATTTGAATATTTGTGAACTATCAATTGGCATTTAATAGTTATCTTTGGCATTTGACATTGATCAATGATCAAGTATCATACTATCAAATGATTTAATTTTGTATATTTTTTAATTTTTTGGTATATATATAAATTTATAATATATATACACATACCCAAACACATTCAAAACCCCCCAAAAGAAATTTCATGTATCCATGTATTGGATTCTCATACCCGCATCCGCATCCAAATTCGAACAAGTAACTTCGGTAAAATCAGTATCATTTTCCACATGCTAATATATTTATTTCTTTTGTCTATAAAGACATAATTAGAGAAGGCAAATTGTAAAAAGTGCACTAATTAATCATTAAGTTCCATTGCTTTATTTATTCACAATTGAGATTTTTATAATCTATATTACTATGGGAAATATATATACTCACTGATTAACTAAATATAAACAAACACAAACTTAATACAAATATATAAATTTTTACAAGAGAAAATTTCTGTTACCTAAAGAGTCTATATCTTGTCGATAAAAGAAGATATAAAATGTATGCTTACATGCATTTCCTTCCGGTGAAGAAATCTGTAATCTTTTCTTGAAACCAATGCCAGCTTTTCTCTATCCCAAGCCCCAAGAAGCCCTCATTTTCTTTTACTGTATTTCCTGGCACACCAGAAATCTATAGGAGCCAAATACTAGTATTAGATTATTTCTAAAGCAGAATTGTCTAGATGCCCTTAAAACTCTTTAAAGCTTATACATTACTTTGGAAACTGATCTTGTTTATAAAGTTAAGTGTTATAGACAATTACTAATAGATAGCTGAGGAGATCAATGTATACAAATGTTGTGCAAGTAACACATAAGATTCTATTAGAGTTTGATATTGCATCTTGAAACGTCTATGAAAATATGTAATCCATATACCCTTATTACGTTTTCAAAAGTTATGCTGATTTAAATTGAAAATATAATATCATCTATATATAGTTGAGCGGCAGAAACAAGTGCAACTTAATCATTGAAGAGCTCACCATATGATAAGATCTTCAAACAATACATAAAAATATTCTGTAGTTTGGCACAGGATATTGAAATGTCCATTAAGACTTACATAGAAGGATATCAGGGTAAGGGAAAATACACATCTTACATAACGTAGATAGGTTAAATAATCAAGATAATTAAGACAAATGAGTTAGGATAAGAAATGATAAATGATAAACTAAATAATTTAAATACAACATTTCATTTGATTTTGAAAATGGAAAAATGATTTTGAAAATGTCAGGAATTGATTCTCCACAATACTTGATTTTAAGGTTTACATGGGTGATTATCTCAGGTTTACATGAGCGGTCATTTCAGAATCTGCAAATTTACCGTGCTTTGTTTTGATTTAGATCCATACTTGCAGAATTAATCTCTGATTGTAGAATTGAACTGGTGCAATGATCTATAAAAGTCTGAGGTTATGCCTCTAATATTCTGCTAGGTCTCCATATGCAAACTTTTCAACTCCACTGCAATATCAACTAAAATTGCCATTACAGCTTTCACGTGTTTAGAAATGAAGAACATGGAAACAGAAAAAACAAAGGTCATACGCACATCCAAATGGAAGAAAACACCAAGTTACAGCTGAAGTAAACCTACAATGAGTGAAAAAATCTAGTAAGAGCAAAAACACCTCATTCCACTATCTCAGTAGTTTGATTTAGGTAAATACATCACCAAAATGGTATATTGAGAATTGCAACACCAAATGCTAGTCTCTTCACACATGCTCTGCCTCCTACAATAGGGAAAACTCTCCAATCAAATCCATTGAAGGAGCATGTAAAGGTGTTTTTCAAGATAGCCAACTTGTGTAATCATGAGATTAATGTAGGGAACTCCCCTGACACACTCAAAAACACATGCTCTCTTATGCCGTATGAGGGTCACTCCACCCAACATTCATCCACAGCAACGAAGAGAATAAATCAAAAAGAAATTGCATGAAATAACTTGCCTACAATTTCCCAATGAAATTTTACACATGCTCTTCTATTTCAATAAAATGAAATACACATTCTTCAATTACATAATATTAACCACTTAGGCTTTACAACTTTGCAAGATTGAGCTACAAGCTAATCTTTTATACCCCTTACTACTCTTTACCAATGAAGAGAAGAACTCAACTCTGAATGAATAACCTATCTCAAGCCTCCCTTTTATAGCATCCTTGTGCCTCTTCAAAATCCCACTCTCCATCTAAATTAACAACACATGGCTATAAATGAAAACAACATGTAGCTAATAGACGACCTTTAAACTTCCCTAGGAGGGCTCCTTAAAGGTGTCTTTTCAAATTTCCAAAGTGGGTGCCTAAAATGGTGGTTTTTCCCATTTTTTTATGTAACCATTCAATAAATATGAGTGCATGGCTCTTCCCCTTCCTTGTTTCCACATCAAGAAGGGTATTTCTATGGATTTAGCATTATAAATGCTATAAAAAGGTGTCCCTTATGAAAAAAACAATTTTCTTTACACACGCCACAAATATTAAATATTTTCAACCTCCTATGTCATTTTAGACATTTTCTTAAGTACATGGAGACCTATAGATGCTTGCATTTATTTTTTAAACACCTAACTTTAATAGAAAATAAAAATAACAATATTTTTAGGAGATGTAGGATTGCCCTACACCCCTAGATGCTCCTGCATCAAAGATTTAACAAGATATAGACCTCAAACCTACCATGGTTCTTGGGAGGCAGAAAGGATGTCAATTGAATTGCTTCAACATCCAAAACCTTTCATCTGCAACTTATTACTTGTGACAAAACATGTTTGTTGGTTTATCAGTATTTCATTCGCCATTTCATGACAAGTTCACTTGAGTGAGCAAGTGTTTTCCACTAAGGTTTGTGTGTTCGCCAAGGCGAATATGTTGTTTGCTGCAGTGTTTGACATGTTCACCCTTATGTAAGAAGCGAACTCACCAAACCCAATTTTATAGTGTGGATTAACATAAACAAATTGAATCAAAGACAAAGGAGTCCTCCCAAACAACCCTTGGTACCTTATAATCCACTTTACAAGTTCTCATGCATCACATATCATTTGTTTTTGAGGAAATTTTGTTACTAATGCAAGTCCTAAGAACAAAGCTTGAATTGATCCCATATTTTATCATAGGTCCCTCGTTAGGAGGCTTTTGGTCCCCAAAAACTTAGGGACTAATTAAATTTGGGAACTTTCTTCCTATCAACCATACTTCATGTTAATCTTGTCAGGTTTGTCTTACCTTCTTGTCAAGGGCAATATCATTTTCCATGACTTGGGTGCAAAATCTTCCATGATTGAAAGATTGAAAATAACCTAAGCCTATCAAAATTAAGCCTATTTTGACATGTGAATGTGTTTGGGGTCCATTGGTGGAGAATTGTAATAGACAACTATAGGTACATAGATTCATGCAAACTATTTCAAAGCTTGTGCTGGTCTAGTATGTAGAGAAATAGTGCCACTGAAAGATTTCAACATGGGAGAAACTCTCAACTAGCTTCTAGCACACTTTAAATTTTCATGCTTTTAATGCAAGAGTAGGGTGGGAAATACTCTCAAAGCAACATGAAGAGAAGAAACAATTCTCTCAACCATCCCAACAAAGTCCAATGAAGAAATAGTAGCTATAGGCTCCATCTCACAAAGTTCCTCCAAAACCCTAAGGGAAGGTACAAGAACAACCACAGGAGGGGGAGGCATCACCACCCCACAACCTTCAAGAACTAACTCAGATTGAACTTTAACCTCCAAAGCTTCTTGAATGGAATCCACTGTTATTTTTGGTAGCCGCAGGAGATATTTCTCCTATCGGCCACCTCTACATTGTTGGCCGACCTAATTAAGAAGTCTACCGGCAGCATATATATGAACGATGTGATTCTCTCACTCAACATTCAATTCAATTTCAATAAAAAACAATACTACTGTAGCAGAGCAGCAGTTTGTCTTTCAGCATTAGCATTATCATTTGTATTTTATCCAAAAGGACCAGTATCTCCTCAACTGTATTCTGAATTTGTTCAACTAATTATATATATAGAAGAGATATATCTGACTGGATTTTTCTCCCTCCATTAGGAGGGTTTTCCCTAGATAAATCTGTGTGTTCGTTGTTATCTTTTGTTATCTCTGCCTTGTCTCATTTCTGATCATAAAACTAACATGGTATCAGAGCGGGCTTAAGAAATGATCCGATCAGATTTGAGTAGGAGGTCAAGGCAACTCGCTAAGGTAATTTCTCAAGAATTCAAGATGGTGATCGGCATCAAAGTTGAAGATAGACTTGAAGGTGCATCAAACTTTAACTCGTGGAAATTCAAAGTTCTAATTGTTCTAGAGGAGAATGATCTTCTAGATTTCGTGGAAAAAGATGTACCTGAACTAGACGATGATGCAAAGAAAATTCTATGGAAGAAAAATGGCACGAAGGCTAGAAAGATCGTGATTGATTTAGTAGAGGACCACACCTAGTTCCGATGATCTCCAAAATGAAGATGGCCAAAGATATGTTCAAAGCGCTACAAAGAATGTATGAGATCAACAATTCTAGCCGAGCACTTGCCTTGAGCCAACAACTTTATCATATCAAGATGACTAAAGGTGAGTCAGTCATGTCATTCTTTATGAAGATTTCTGAATTGAGAGATCAACTAGGCAATATTGGAGGTAATGTTGATGATAGAGATCTAGTCATGTTGGCCCTGAATGATCTTCCTCAATCTTGGGAGTCATTTATTCAAAGCATTAGTGGAAGATCCAAGTTGTCCAAGTTTGAACGTCTTCAAGTTGATTGCATTCAAGAAGAATCCAGGCTGGCAGCAAGAGGAAATGGACGAAACCCTCACAATGAAGAGAATCATGTAGTTGCTTCAAATACTTCCAGAAGAGAAGGAAACAGAGGCTTATTCAAGAGAAATAGAGACAGAAAATCAGATACTGCTCCAGAAACAAAGAGGAAAAAGGATCTCTCACATCCAGTGTTACAGATGTGACAGCTATGGTCATGTCACGAACCATAATTGATGTTTATATGTACCTGTTCAATTATTGTGAATATCATCTTAAATATGTTAATTAATGTAACATCAATATTATTAATGATATACAATTAATTAAAATACAAATAATAATATAATTACTAATCAATGTAATTAATTAATAATTTATTAATCAATACTATTAATAGTATCAATAATATTAAAATAATCAATAATGAATATTAATACTAAAGCATATTGATAATATTATTAATATAATCAACTAATCAATATATATACAATTAATATTAATTTTAATCATATCAATCAATATGTAATTAATTAAAACAATCTAATTAGCAATAATAACCAAGTTGTAATAAACGAATATCATCCATCGTTGATTTCAATAACAAATCAATAATAAATTGACTTCATGAAACGTCGGTAATAAGGTCTCTCTAATAACATATAAATATGACTTAGAAAATATAGGAAGAGGGGAAAAAGACTTCATACGTGGGAAGGAGGATATATAAATGGATGGGGAAATAATTCAAATCAACCACAAAAAGGAGAATGCAGCAAATAACACTTGAGAATAAAAAGACAGCAAAAATTAAAAAGGCATCACGTGGGAAAGGTAAGGCATACAAATTTGGAATAGAGAATAGGCTTCCTATCAAGGTATGCATATTTATTCTTTCACATTTAAGGCATTAAGATTTTTAATTCCCACTAGTATAAACTTGGTCATATGTGATATAATTAATTGTACACTAATATTATTAGGAAATAAACTCGTTTTAAATAGTTTGAATATATGGAATCATTTAAGTATAGTAACAAACCAGTAATTAATAGATATGTATTGTTATGGTATTATACTAAATATGTTTGTAGTAAATTATGAGATAAGTATCTAGTAAATAAATATATTACTTAGATGTTTAATAATATATATTAAGAAATAAATATATGTATAGTAAATATATATATGGTTTATATATAATTGATAAATAATTATAATAAGGAAAATTGATTAATAAGTAATCATAATAATAGAAATTAATTGATAGGTAATTATACCAATGGGAAATGTATTAAGTAATTAATATGTATTGTTAATAGTAATAAGACAAATACTTAGAGATAAATCAACATACTAATGTATAACTACAAAAAGAGTTGTACATAAAGATTAATACTATATTCTTCGGTCTAAGACTCAAACTATAAATTGTAGGAGTATGATCCTTACCTCTTATTAATGCTCATGTAAGATAGGGAGTGTGTGGAAGGGAAAGGCGGAGTAATTTCGGTCATGACACGGATAGGTCCCAAGATGGGGTTAAGCCTTGAGGGAGTCCACTTATAGACTGTTTCATGCACCCTTGGCACAATAAATCTACCATCTCATGATGTTGTTAGTAGGAAGGTAAGAAGGGATTCATACAATCTATACGAGGAGATCATTCGAATGATAAATTACTTGTTGTTGGTTTGCATTTAATTACATCTACATTTGTAATACAAAAGAGTTAAGATATTTACAGCCTATTTCTTACTCTCTTGCTATAGCCCTGGGAGGTGATAGTTGGTGTTGTGTAGGGAGAGGCGGAGT
This sequence comes from Thuja plicata, assembly GCA_018584345.1. Lineage (NCBI taxonomy): Eukaryota > Viridiplantae > Streptophyta > Pinopsida > Cupressales > Cupressaceae > Thuja > Thuja plicata. Next base: position 769,057 of record MU225547.1, read on the forward strand.
AAAACAAGAGAATGTAGTGGTGTAAAATGCCCTACAACAAGTAAATCCACGATCTCCTTAGGGTTGAGTGTAGGGGAAAAGTAAGGAAGCAGGCTTGAATATGTTAACTACTGAATGTATTATGAACTATCCATTGTTTTCTTGAATTGGAGTGATTTAGACACATAGTAATGTACGTTAATGATTAGAAATTGATAGCCTCCTAGTTGGGGACATTACATGTCATTATGCTCGAGATTGTTCAACTAGATCAAAACAACATGCTTATCATCTCAAAAGGAATCCAAAGACAACTCGGAGCGATTTCTATTCATCTCTGCCCTCTCAAGTCATATTCCAACAAACAGTGATCTCTAGTTGCTAGATAGTGGTGCTTCACGTCATATCACTGGCTACAAAGAGCATCTAACCAACCTAGTAGAGGAAAAGTTCAACCTGCAAGTAATTATTGGTGATGATGCAGGTTAACCCATAAAGGGAGCTGGGACCACCTCTTTACAACTAGATTTTGGTATTCCTCTTCACTTGAGTAATGTATTGCTTGTACCAGGGATCAAAAGAAACCTTGTCTCCATTTCCGCATTAGAGGACAAAGGGTACAAGGTTGCTTTTTCCGAAGGGAAAGTTCTTGCATGGCCCAAAAACTCTAGCATAAAAAATGATCACGTGATTGGCGTTTGTCAAGACAGCCTATACAAATTATCAGTTCAAGCATTATTACACAATTATATCAGTCCAAGTGAGCTATGGCATAGGAGACTTGCTCATTTACACTTCAAAGCTCTTCCATCTATGGAGAAGATGGCAACTGGTCTTCTAAAGCTTGGTCTCGAGCACTATGGCATTTCCAAAGGTTGTGCACTTGGTAAGAACATCAAGAGTCCCTTCCATAATAGTGACAATTGATCAAAGGGAATTTTAGATCTTATTCATTATGATTTATGGGGACCAATGTGTATGGCCTACTTAAGTGGTTTTTGCTATTATGTAGCCTTTATTAATGATTATTCTTGAAAGACTTGGATATATTTTTCAAAATCTAAGAAGTTTGAAGAAGTCCTTGAAAGATTCAAAGAATTCAAGGCCCAAGTTGAAAACATTTCAGGGAAAAGAATTAAAGTTCTGAGATCAGATAATGGGGGGAATACACCTCCAGAGTATTTTATAACTTTTGTATAGAGGCAGGCATCAAGAGGGAGTTTTGTGTTCCTTACAATCCTTAGCAAAGTGGTGTTGCCAAAAGGAAAAACAAATCTATAGTTGAGGAAGCCAAGGTGATGATTCATGATCAAGACTTACATAATTTCTTCTGGGCAGAAGCATCCAAAACAACTGTATATATATTCAGAACAAGAGCCCTCATCAGATATTGGGAAACATGACTCCCAAAGAGGCTTTCACAGGTATGAAACCAAATGTTAGTCACTTAAGAATATTTGGTTGTCCTGTCTACATTCACGTACCCAAGGATAAAAGATCCAAACTAGATCCTTTAGGCAAGAAAGGTATATCCGTAGGATATAGTGAATCTTCAAAGCCCTACATAAATTATATTCCAAGACAGAACAAATTGAGATCAATAGGGATGTTTCTTTTGAAGAGGAAGTTGCCTTCAAAAGATCCAAAGGAAATTACTCTGACTATGAGGATCAGGAGGCTCCTCAGGATATGGACATATTTCCTGATGATACTTCTAACATTCAGAGGGAGTCTGATGTGTCATTTAAGTCTAATAATCCAGTTGATCCTATAGAGCCAAATGATGCACCTAGAATTATTGTTGTAGGTCAGAAAAGGCCTCTATGGGCTTGACAAACTATGCAGAAGGTAGAAAAATTTGCAGCTCCTCGAGTCACTTTTAGAGAAAGCAAGAGACCTCAGAAGTTTCAAGTTTATGTGGCATAAATGAGTTACATCATTGACTCTAAACCTTCCAATTATGAGGAGGCATCAAACCAGTAGATATGGAGAGATGCAATAACAAAAGAATATTATTCAATCATTAAAAATAATGTATGGGATATTGTTCCTAGACCTAAAGGAAAATTTGTAATATCTTCCAAATGGCTCTACAAAATCAAGCATGCAGCTAATGGTAGCATTGAGAAATACAAGGCAAGATTTGTGGCAAGAGGATTCTCTCAAAAGGAGGGAATAGACTATGAGGAAACATTTGCTCGCATTGCACGATACATTTCTATTAGATCAATCATTGCTATTGCATCTGCTAAAGGCTAAAAGTTACATCAAATGGACATAAAGACTGCATTTCTTAATGGTGTTACTGAAGAAGTCTACATCGAACAGCCAGATGGATTTGTGATTCATGGAAAGGATTCTCATGTATGCAGATTAAAGAAGGCTCGGTATGGCCTTAAACAAGCACCTCGCGCATGGTATGAAAGGATTGATAGATATTTGATGAGCTTAGGATTCTCCAAGAATGATTGTTGAAGGTAAGGCTCTTATATTAGTACTTTATGTTGATGATTTATTCCTCACTGGAGAAGAGAAATTCGTTGTTCAATGCAAGAAAGAATTAGCTTCTGAGTTTGAAATGAAAGATCTTGGTCTTATGCAATACTTCCTGGGACTGGAAATATGGCAAAGATCTAATGAGATCACTCTAAGTCAAGGAAAATACACTGTAAACATCTTGAAGAGATTTGGAATGATGGACTGCAAGTCGATGTCTACACCTATGGAAACAAATTTGAAGAAGTTGAGTGACTCTGCAACTCTTTCAGATTTGGTAGACTCCACCATGTATAGACAGTTAATTGGTCATTGATGTATCTAGTAAACACTAGCCCAGATATCTGTTATGCAGTAAATGCTCTTAGTCAATTCATGTGTGAACCAAAACAAGTACATCTAGTCGTTGCAATGCAAATTCTGAGGTATTTGTGTGGTACAATGGGATATGGTTTAAGATACACATCTTGTGAAGATCTAATATTATAGGGCTATTTTGATTTTGATTGGGCCGAAATTGTAACTAGCAAGAATAGTACCTCTGGTTGTTTTTTTAGTATGTTGTTAGTCATGGTTTCTTGGGGTAGCAGGAAACAAACTTTTGTAAATATCATTACATCCCAGATATAGTGGAAAGGAAAGCAATTCAACTCGAGTACATTTGCACTGATGAGCAAACAGTTGATACTCTCACCAAGCCTCTCTCTAGAGTGAAGTTTGCATATTTTCGAGACAAGCTTGGGGTTGTAGAAAACGTTAGCCTTACTGAGAAGGAAATTCAACATCAGTGAGAATTGGCGTTTCTCTGAGAAAGAGAAATATGCTTGTCCATCTCTAAGAGGAAGATATAGTTTTGTATACTCTTGTATGTCATGTTGAGAGACTCCATGACAATATGTTTCCTTCCACATATCGGTGCAGCCATTGTGGACATCATGTTGAGTGACTTTGTGATGAACTCTTTGACATCTCTGAGATTGAGATGTGTTCTCCATACATGGAAGTAGCCATTGCGGATGTCATGTGGAGAGACTCCGTGACAATATGCTTCCTTCCACAAATGGGTGCAGCCATTGTGGACATCACGTTGAGTGACTCTGTGATGAACTCTTTGACTTCTCTGAGACCAAGATGTGTTCTCCATACATGGAAGTAGCCATTATGGACGTCATGTTAAGAGACTCCATGACTATAGAATCTGAGAAATATCTCTTTAGCTAAGGAGTGTTATTTTTGGTAGCCATAGGAGATATTTCTCCTGTCGGCTACCTCTACATTGTCGGCCGACCTAGTTAAGAAGTCTATCAACAACATATATATGAACGATGTGATTCTCTCACTCAGGATTTGATTCAATAAAAATAAAAATAAATACTATTGTAGTAGAGCAGCAGTTCGATCTTCAATAGCAGTTTGCCTTTCAGCATTAGCATTATCATTTGTATTTCATCCCAAAGGAGCAGTATACCCTCAATTGTATTCTGAATTTGTTCAACTGATTATATATATATAGAAGAAATATATCTGGCTGGGTTTTTCTCCCTCAAGTAGGAGGCTTTTCCTAGGATAATTTTGTGTGTTCATTGTTATATATGTTATCTTTGTCTTGTCTCATTTCTAATCATAAAACTAACATCCACAAGCACCATTTGATCTTTATCAATCTTTTGGGAAGAAGAAATCCTTTAAATGAACTTCCAACAATGTCCAAGAGTAGCACGTCCTCTTAAATTCAATAATTCATAGGATCAAAGCTACCATCCTCTTCATCATAAGCGCTACCAAAATTACTTCCTTTTGCATATCCTTGAATCAACTAGAAGAATATTCATCCTCCAACAACCATTCGCATACTAAAATATCTTCATCAAAACCAGTAGGGTTGACAACCTCTCTATTGCCAACACCAACACCCGCCAGTGAAAAAACCCTAGCCATCAGTTACAAAGGAACATTCACCTTCTCCCACAAAAGAAAACTATTTGCATCATCATTGTCTTCTGCTGCTTCCTCCTCTTCCTCATTGCCCATGAAGGAGATATAGATCTAGCGACTGCAAGGGTTTTCCCACCCGTCTAATTCCTCTCTTGTAGTTGTATGCTCTTTTCTTGCTCCATCCAATTTTCTTCAAACACCTACAATGTCTTGGGAAGTCCAATGATGAAATCCTTTCTCTACACCTTGGGAAGTCCTGTGATGAAATCCATCAAGATGCTCTCCCACTTTTGATAAGGAATGGGAAAGAGCTATAGCAATCCCGTTGGAAAAGTATGCTCTAATTTGTTCTACTGGCAGGTGGTGCACACTTTGACAAATTGTAGCACATCATCCTTGAGGCCCTTCCATGAGAACCTCTCCTAAATCTGTCTATATGTCTTGAATTACTCAGGGTACCCTGCCACTAGTGACTCATGAATTGCCCTTAGCATCTTCTCCTTAAACTTCGACTTCAAAACCACGAAGATTCTTTCCTTGTAGTACATGATTTCATCCACCACCTTGTATCTATCATCATGAATTTGATTATCCCTCAACTAGCAAGCAAAGGTATTCTTGGAGCACTCAACCACCAAATGAGCCTTCCAATGAGTTGAGACTTTGGACAAGTAGCATATGGTAGGCCTCCTGGATATAGCATCGGTGACCATGTTCTTATTCCCCTTCACACGCTTGATATCAAAGTCATACACTTGAATCTTGCTCACACATTTCTGCTGCCTCTCATTCAAATCCATCTCCTCCAAGAAGTATCAAAGATTGTTGTGGTCAATCCTAACCATGAAATTACCGCCAACCAAGTACTGCTTGAACTTTCTCAATGCATGCATGATCACGAGCATCTCCTTGTGATAGACCAAATACAATCTCTATGTCTCCTTGAGTTTCCAACTCTTGATTGCAATAGGGTGAAGATTCTAAATCAGCATTGCTCCAATGCCCTCCTGTGATGTGTCGCACTCGAGGATGAATGGCTAAGAGAAATCGAGCAATGCCAACAATGGACATGTGCTCATAGTCTCCAACTTGTCGAATGCATGTTGTGCCTCCTTAGTCCAACTAAATGTACCCTTCTTCATGAGGTCAATCAATGGGGTTGCAAGTTGTGAAAATCCTCTCACAAATCTCTTGTAGTAGCTACATCGACCAAAGAATCCATGCAACTCTATGAATGTCCTTGGGGGTGACCAGTCTAGAATTGCTTGGATCTTCTCCTCATGCACCTACACTCCATGTGCACTAATGATGTGGCCAAAGTATAGGATCTTTGTCATGTCGAACTCACAATTGGACTTTTTTGCATACAATGGTTGTGCCTCCATGATCCCAAAAACCTTGTCCAAGTGCCTCAATGATCCTCCCATGTCATGTTGTATATGAGTATGTCATCAAAGAATACCAACAAGAACTTCCATAGTTGTTTGTTGAAGATGTGGTTAATGAAAGACATAAATGTAGCAGGCACATTGGTCAATCCAAAGGGCATGATCAAGAACTCATAATGGCCATAGTGGCATCAAAAGGCTGTCTTGTGAATATCTTGCTCCCTCACCCAAATCTAGTGATATCCAGATCTGAGATCTATCTTCGAGAAGTAGACTACCCACGAAGCTCATCCAGTAAGTCATCAATCTATGGAATGGGGTACCCATTCTTGCTTGTCTTCTTGTTCAGGGACTGATAGTCAATGCACATCCTAAGATTCCCATCCTTCTTCACCAAGACCATTGAATATGCAAAAGGGCTTGAGCTATGCCCGATGTGTCCCATGTCAAGAAGCTCTTAAATTGCCTTCTCGATTTCATCCTTGAACTTCTTGGGATGCTTTCATGGTGTTGTAGATGACTAGTTTGTCTTCATCCTCCATCACTATCATGTGCTTGAAGCCTCTGTCTAGTGGTACACTTGGGGGAATGACACTAAATACCAAACTATGCCAACCAACACTGTCTGTAGCTCATCATCGTAGTAATGTGTATGTTGGTTGTCCAAAGGTTTGGAAAAAATCAAGCACTATTGTAAAAATCGCCTCCATGCGCGCTTGGATAAAACTACTCTAGACCCCCCACAAGACATTCCTTGCAAGACCACCTTCTCCCAATGTACCTTGAATGTGAATTCAAAAGGTTTGAAACTCTAGGTGTATTTGTCAAGAGAATCCATGCACAAAATGCCCAAAATATCATTTGTATCATCGAAGTCCACCACAAAGAAGTCATCTATGACTATGTAGTTCCCCATGGTGATGCTTATCTGGGGCACCAAATGTGTGCATGGTAGGAGCTATCCTCCTGCAACTTTGACATCAAAACCCTTGTGCTCTATTGTATGCAATCCTCTCTTGGCCACTCCGGAAGCATTGATGAAATTGAGAGTGGCCCAGTGTTGAGCATGACAATGATTCACTATCCTTGTAGAATGTCATGATCCCAGAATATGTTCCAACGTGGTGTGTCGGATAGGGAAGCAATGCTACCTCTTTTCCTTACAATTGTAGCTATCTTCTCGGCATGTGGTAGCTCCTCATTGTACTCCTCAGATTCCTCAACTTCCTCCTCACTATCTAAAACAACCTCGATGTAGTAAATCTTCCCTTTGCCAAGGCATCTATGACCGAGCTCCCATGGTTTCTTGCAGCTAAAACAAAGCTTCAATCTCCTTAGATCTGGCTTGGTCACATCATCCACTAGAGTCTTCTTGGGCCAATCCTTTTGAAATGGTTCTTGTATTTGTCCCTCTGTGTAATGGGCGCTCTAAGAAGAGTTTGATTCTTGAAGGCAGACGTAGCCATATCACTAGCCTTCTTGATCACTTCCATGAGTGTGCTAGGGATAAAAGCCTTGATCCAACCCCTCAAAGTATCTGTCAAACCATCTATTAAAACTTAAAAGAGCTATCAATCTCCTCTTTGATATGTTAGTCAATTGGAACAAGAGCATCTAGAATTCGACAATAGTGATGTCCACAGATCCTCGTTGCCTTATCTATGCTAACTCCTTGGAATGGAGCTTGGGACCCCATCAGATCTATTGATGTCTATCCGTGAAGTTGGCATAGGATGTGATTTGATCATGCCCTAATGTTACCATTCCATGGTGCCATCATTCGTGAGCAATCACATCAAGGTGTAGTGTTGCGTACTTCATTACTTTATCTTTGGGCATTGGATTGAGCTGAAAATATCCATCCACCTTCTGCACCAAAGCTCGTGTTGTTGATCTTCCATATCGATCGAAGAAGGGGAGGCTTATCTTGCCAATCTTCTGTCTCAAATCATTATTATCGTCCCTGTTTCCCTTGGTGGGTAAATGTCTCATCCTCAGGTCCATGTAGTCCTTGAGGGACATGTCCGGTTGCAATCCTCTACCGAGCCGATCCTTCTTGAATTGTTCTTGCAACTCTACCGATAGAGTATGACTCTTATTTTTCGGTCCTCAGAGGAAAGGTAGGCATCATTGGTCTCGAATTGGTAAAATCGATGACTGTGGATTCTCCCATTGACCAAATTATCACCATGGATGTTGTCCTCTCCATTGGCACAACTAAACCTTATTTTTGCCAAATGGTTGAGGATCTCATTTATCCTTTCCTGACCTCTCGCCAATTCACCCAAGATGGTCATAATGTCCGGCTAAGCATCTCCCATTCTATCTAGAGAGTCTTGTCTAATAGGCTATAAAGTCTTATATATTATTATTTACACTCATCAACCTCAACCCAACAAACTAGTAGTGTCAAGGCTCTGATACCACTAAAAATCCTAAGCATATAAAAGTAAATGATAGTCATAGACTAGTAGTTGCGATTCTGAACAACACACATACAAATCTCATTTCTATTACAATATGAAATTGAGTATAGTGACAAGAATAGTTGGCCCCTCCCTTGAGCATTGGAATGGCTCTCAATTGATTCCTTCCAGTGGCAAGAAGTTTTGCCACTTATTCTTCTAATGATGATTTCGTATTATGAGTCACAAAATAGATTACAAAATAGATTACACCATGAATATTGCTATTGACTATCAAAGCCGATGGAACAAGAAACTCAAAATATATGCAAGAGCGAATGCTTGATCACTAATGTCACTACCATTCCACAAGATGTATCACTCAATACAAGCTACAACAAGATGAATGAATATGCAGATCGCTATGAATATAATGATCACATCGAATATGTTGATTGTAATATATATATGTTGATCGCAATGACAAAGAGATAGCAGATACAAGATATATCCTTTGCCAACCCTTGTAGCAAGTCCAAATCGCCGATGGATGGATGCTTCACAGCCCGATTGCATATCTGAACAATGATGGCATATATCGCAGGGATATAATATAGGCCACCATACACATGAAAAATGCTGATTGTTGGAAATTTAGATCGCAACAACATATGCAATGAAATACTGATGAAATACACCAACAATGAACAATGCCTACCAATCCAATTCGGTCTCTAATAAGAGACTTCACCAAATTAGGATCGACAACAAACTAGGGAGGATATTTCACCTCAAAAAACTACAATATGCCAAATGAATTCCAAAATCGGAATAACAAATAACAAAAAAGATGAAATGTTAATTGATGATCCAAGAGTTCTCCAAGTAGCCAATATAAGTCTAAGGTTACTCACCTCCTCAAAATGAAAGATGACCAATAATTCAAATCAAAAGGGTGGCCCAAAGTTGTAATGTCCCCTCCTTACTTTGCCCTAGAATTTCACCCTAAAATCACCATTACACAAGATTGGGGTTAGGGTTTACCATACATAGGGTTTCTTCAATCACATGATTTGTAACTTCAAATCCTGCAACATAGCTAGGATTCATTCATAATCATAATGTTATGGTTAGATTTCTTTAGAAACAAATAAATAGTGTTAATTTTAACATTAAGGTGACCCAATCATAGAAGTGTAGAATGATTTGATGAGGTGCCCTAGAAAACCTCCTGCGCTAGACCTAAGAGTGAATACATTGTTCCCCATTGGCCCCGTGTGGCTTTTTCCATACATATGAGGTGGGCTACCTAGTGTGGGGTCCTATCGCAGTTCTCTTTCTTGATTTGATGAGGTACCCTAGAAACCTCCTATCCTAGGCCCAAGAGCGGATACATTATTCCCCCTTGGCCTCATGTGGTCCTTGCCATACATATGAGGTGGGTTACCTAGTGTGGTGTCCTATCACCCCTAAACAAGATAGCTACAAATGCATATAAGATCGTTGATATGCATATGCATATAAGCCTATAAGTTTGTCTACACCAGAAATTACTTATTATGATTTATGTCTAAAGCGTACACAAAGACTAGATAAAAATAAAAGAATACTTCTAAATTAAATAAATGTATCAAATGATACTCATTAGAAATATGGTAGAGATAGAGAAGCAAGATTAATAAAGAAACTAAATAATGTGTGCTTATTTTTCACTCAAATAGATATCATATATATAGGAATTGTGTTTCCTACTTTATAGGAAACAACTATATAACAACTCTCCTATATTTGTGAGTTGTTTTAACAACTCACAAACAAACAATTCTTATAGTTTAATATTAAGTTGTTTCCAAACAACTTAATATTAACGTACATAATTATACTTTAAATTCTATCCATGTGAACACTAATTTCTAACAACTCATAACCAAAAACCCGATAGTCTGAAGTATTTCGTCCTCTTATCTTTTCCCTTATCTCTCCTAGTGATTACCAGTAAGCAATGATGAATTTATCCAATTATCTCATATTTTTCTTCAGATACCAAATATAGTATGTTAAACTTGTTCGATTTCTCCTTTTATTTCTGATTCGATGGTCTTTTCGTCTCTCCAATGATGATTGTTTTTGAGATTGTGAATACCTTTTATTTCTTATTCTACTAAATAGTTGCACCCCTTGAGGTTGACAAGACATATCCATTCCAAATTGTTTCTCAATGATATACTAATGATTACCCATTTTATTAAATTGGTGTTTAACATAGTCACTATTCAATAGTTGCCTCTATCTTGACAACAATCATTACGAGTTGAGGATTATAGTAGTCTTTGTTTATCAATGGTTTTTGTCTTTATAGAGATTATCTCATTACTTCATAAGATACTGATTAGGTATCGATCTAATCTTCAACGACATTAGTCAATGATTCGTTTGCTATCGATTCATGCCCTAAGTGATGTTTGTTGACCAATCAACTTGATCTCAGTTGACTCCCCCTTTCAATTCGTTCTGCTATAGATATTCTTATTTTTCTTCAAAACCAAATATTGTTGCATCAAATATTTAATTCAATGAAGACAAAGATCCTCAAAACTATCTTAATAATGTATTTGAGTACCACAGATAATCCATAGCAAGATTGCAGTATTATTTTATTGATTTAATCTCCAGATGTCACCAAATACACCCTTCACCTTGTCTGCACTAAGAGTAACCAAGGAGGTAGTTCCTGATACAGGATTAATAAGTACCTTGCCATAAGCATTATCCACTAGGCTATAATCGCCAATATTAGACTGCAAATATTGTTATCTAATTTGATCAAAGAAGACACCACCACCACTCTTTAGAGAAATATTCAAGTCAACACAATTACATTTAATTTGAAGACAATATCTCACAACTACAATTTTGTCTCTCTAAAGACTTCACAAAATTGGATTCCTCTGCATCTTCTTACTGCTTTAGAATATCTCTATGCTTAGAAAGTCGTGTAGTCTAACAAGTAAGACAATTCTTTGATGTTTGCATAAGTATTTCATGTTGGGGACATGACGGTCCTTCCCTCCCAAAATTGCTTGTCCTCAAGCAATGATTGAATGATCATGGTGAACTATCTTTAATCCACTACCTGTTGCGCTACTCTAGTATTATCATACATGTTTTATCCCCTATTTTGAATGTGAATTAAGATCAATAGTAGAAACTTGGCAAAGGTAAACTTATTACAAGTTTTCTCTCATCTTCCAGAAAAAAAAATCAAGTCCATCTCTTGATGGTGCCAATTGAATTTGCACAGACCAACGCTTGCATGATAGTATGCCTTAAATCCATATCTTTCGGTTCACTCTTAGTTGTTCTCTTCTTTAGATCAACCAAACATATAGAGAAAGAACAAAGAAAACACTTGAAAACACGAAGTATACACAAGAATACACAAAGCATATCTTAAAATTACACTATTTTATTTTGGGAATTGGTTTATTTTACGTTATCGCTGATAGAGCTGCACTTCCTCAAAGCTCCATTGGTTTTTGAACCCTTCATTCTTTGATTGGATGTTGTTGAGATCCCCCTTATTATGTTTTGTTTTCTTATGTTGTTTCCTTTTCGAGTGTTGCTTCTATTCTATGTGAATGACTCCTTTTCCAACATACATGATCTATCTCCCATTTTTCTCCACATTTGAAGCATATCTTTTTGTCTCTTTTATTACAAACCTGTTTTGGCTTCCATATGTCTTTACACCTAAAGCATGACCTTTCCTCTAGGTCACACTTGTGTCCTGGTTTCCATTTCTTTTTGCAATCAAAGCATAGTCTTCTCCTCCTTAGTTCCTCTCATTCACTTTCAAGAAGGAAAACCCTATTTTGTTCATCCTTCCTACAAACGTGTTTATCTTCTTTATGGAGAATGCTTTGGCTTCCATATGTCTTTACACCTAAAGCATGACCTTTCCTCTAGGTCACACTTGTGTCCTGGTTTCCATTTCTTTTTGCAAACAAAGCATAGTCTTCTCCTCCTTAGTTCCTCTAAGTCACTTTCAAGTAGGAAAACCCTATTTTGTTCATCCTTCCTACAAACGTGTTTATCTTCTTTATGGAAATGCTTGGAGTGTGTTTTTGATGCAAGGTTTTTGGATCTATCTTTGGTTGAGTGTGCATCATACTTTAGTGCTTTTTAGATTGCCTCTTCCAAGTATATTGGGTTCAAGACGCTCACCATACTGTTGATTGATTCTTTCAATCCCTCTATGAATAGATAAGTGAGTCTCTCTTGAGAGATTTATGGTACCATGGCCTCTACCCTTTGGAATTTGGTGGAAAATTCTTCCATTGTCCTTTCTTGCCTGAGTTATGTTAATTCCTTGAAGTACCATTGCGGATGTGTCCAATCAAATATTTTTATGAGTTTTTGTATGAAATCATCATATGTGGTTATTTGTTGGTGGCCTTGGGTGATTAGTCCATAGTTGTGATGACCCCATTTTTAGCAGGTATTGGCAGGGCTTGGTCAGCTCATCATCGCGACACTCGTGAGTTGAGGCCTGGTTTTGAGGGTCCCAGTTGGCAGACTTGCTATTTTTAGTAAGTCTGCACTTGCTATTTTTAGTAAGTCAATTGGTCAGTTTCTATTCCTAGCAGGGCGGTATGGACAGTGATCAGTGCTTCAGACCAGTATTCAGTGTACAGTTTCCTTGGCTGGGGACTTACTATTTATAGTAAGTCTATTTTTGGCAGTGCAATGGGTGGCTATGTCAGTCAGTCATTACCAGCAGTGATTGCGGGATTTATCGCATGAGTTCATATTTATTAATTAATACTTATAAGTTATTAATTAATAATAAAGCCACATTATTATAATAATACTTTATTATTATAATAATTTAGAAGTTGTTATTTAAGCAAGTGGTTAACTGATGCATCTTTGGGGAAACTGTGGCTACAGAAGTGTTATAAATGTGGGCTCATTCTTGGAGTTGGATATCGAATTTTTATATAAAATTGTCTTGGGAATTGTTCCTGATTATTTGAACTGTGCCCTTGCTGATGTATAAGGGTTTGATACTGAATTAGTTTTGCAATTTGTTGCTGAAGTATAACAAATTGTAATTGCATCACCTCTTTACTATGTTTCATCAGTATCTAAGAGAGGAGTTTTGAAGCATCGGTTTATGCACACTGAGGGTGCGAATTAATGCTGGAATAGATGTTATCATCTTATGCTTTTATGACAAACTTGTGCTCTGGAGAATTTGTTGAGGGTTTGAAAATCTGAAACTTATCGAATTGTAAATTCGATTAAGTCCTTTACCACTTTGAATTGGATAATAAATCTGGTGAATTGTGTGTTCTTTCGGGATATCAGCGTGCGTTTGGAGGCAGAATTTCTGTAGTTTGTGCAAAGAATTACGGTATTGATCTTCCAATTTTCAGTGTGGATTACGGCTTGTTCAGAACTTAGCCATTTTGCTATTGACATATCTCGTTTCTAATGAGATTAGATGCCGCGTGAACAATTGGACATCGCGGGTGATTAAAACAAAATGCACCCACCATGCAAGCCATCAATACTACCTTGGGAGCCGTGGCCAGTTACCATGGAAGACTGCTGGAGGATGGCGTCACAGATTGTGAAGGGAATGTATTAATTTCAATGTGCTTGGGAGAATATTGTAATTACCAATGCATTTAATTTGTAATTGCTTTGCAGATTTTTATAAGTTATTTGGTGTTGACGTTTTGTTATATAATCTTATTTAAAAAATACAAAGAAAGACCTTGTATTTAATTTCTTCAAGTGAAGTTTATAATTGCTTTTTGGGTAAGAAGTGAGTGTGAATCTGGAATTTAGCAAAAGAGCCTGGCAGGCTCATTACAATAGTGCCACCAATCGTCGGTTGTTCTTTCTAAGTGGAGCACCCCAAATTTAATGGCATTTTCTTCTTTCGTGGGGCGTAAGAAAAGATAGGTGTTTAATTTTTCCACCCATGAATGAGCTATGACACTTTCCAACTCATCAAAGTTAGGAAGGCTTATCTTGGTCACTATTTCTTTGAGGTCTTTGTCAGATCGTTCTTTTCTTTTCTTAGTAGGGGAGGCTTTCATTTTAGCCTCATAGTAATCTTTAAAAGAGATATGCCTCCACAATCTCATAGTTTGGGATCAATTCTTGAGTATGCCTCCACAATCTCATCAATATTATTCATAGGAGGAGCATTTGTTTCTTCTTCTTCTTCTTCCATCTGCTCTTCCCTCAGTAGGAAAGATGGTCTTGTCAATCTGGGATTTGGTACCCTAGGTGGGCCATTAATATTATTTGCAGAATGCTTGGAGTTAGTATCCCTCCCATTGTTACTGATGTTTTGAATGGCTTGAAGGAGGACTTGGTTAGTTCTTTCATTCCTCTCATTTTGTTCCATGAGAGCTCAAGTAGTTCGAGTTATTTGTTCCATGAAGGCCTTCAACTCATTGCTCATTTGTTCACTCATGGTGGATGTAAGCTTTCTTCTCTCTTTCCAATGCCCTTTGAGCCCTTTGGCTAGTTTGCATCGACTAACTCTCACAGGATGGTAGGAAAGATTCTCTCATATCATTTGTAATATCATTTCCCTAATTTTTCCTAGAATTTTGCCCTAAAATCATAATTGCAAAAGATTAGGGTTAGGGTTTACCATAAATAGGGTTTCTTCAATTACATGATCTATAACTTGAAATCTTGCAACATGGTTAGGATTCATTCATAATCATAATGCCAAGGTTAAATTTCCAATGAAGACAAACGTTCTCAAAACTCTCTTAAAAATGTATTCGGGTCCCACAAATAATCCATAACAAGATTGCAATATTATTTTAATGTTTTAATCTCTAGATGTCACCAAATACACCCTTCACCTTGTCTGCGCTAAGAGTAATCGAGGAGGCAGTTCCTGACACAAGATTAATAAGTACCTTGCCATGCGGATTATCCACTAGGCTATAATCGCTAATATTAGACTGCGTATATTATTATCTAATTTGATGAGAGAAGACGCGACCACCAATCTTCAGAGAAAATATTCAGGCCGACACAATCATATTTAATTCGAAGACAATACCTCACAACTACAATTTTGTCTCTCTAGAGACTTCACAAAAATGAATTCCTTTGCATCTTACTACTTTAGAATATCTCTATGCTTAGAAAGTCGTGTAGTCTTACAAGTAAGACAATTTTCTAATGTTCGTATAAGTGTTTCATGTTGGGGACATGACAAAAGTTGGAACCACGAGCAAAGATCATATAGGTCAATCCTTAAGATGCTGCCAAGAAGTGCCCATATATTGACCCCTTTGCAAAGCAAGCTAATGGTCCATGGGGATCAAATGGACCATGCTAAATGGTCGCTAATGAAAAATTAGAACTATTGATATATAGATCAAAAAGAGTTTCATTTTATATTATTAGGATTAGGCACAACAGAACAAACTAGTAAACAAGGATTGGTCATAAAAGACTAAATACTTTTGAATGAAATGCTCTCCTTAGTGGGTAATAATCAAAAAAGAATTAAAGAAAAAGGACCCACAAAGGAATGTGTACCCATAATAATAGTTTTACATCAAACATAGTTTAGAACATAGGACTATGTATGTGTTACACTTTGATCCCATTTGGAAGCAGGTATGTAGGCAGTTCGAGGAACGAAGAAGGTTTTTGATATGTAAGGTGGTCAAATACAGAGTTGGAAAGCATCCAAGTAATGGATTATCACCTTTAACATTTAAAAAACTAAATTATTCACTCAAGTGAATCACTCATTTAAATCCAAATATGAACTAAGATAAGTGAGAGATACAAAAACTCATTGTATACTTGAAAGAATCCCACATGGATTGTTTGACTTCTTGAGGTTTTAGGTCAAATTTTGAAGTGTGACTTAAGTTTATTATTTTACGAATGTGCATATAAATATTTTCTTGAGATATGGCGACCTTGGTGCACTTCTAATAGGGAAGTGTAGACTTTAGTGACTCAAAACCCAGTTGGTCCTAATGAGTCTGAGTCTTTGGCCAAAGCATGTACCTATCCTATACGGATTGATGCCAGTTTTTTAGATAGATGCATATCCCAAATAAATAGAGGGGTACCTCTTCTATATAGATAGATGCTTGTCCTTTATGAACAAATGCCTATTTCATGTGGTTGAGTCTCGAATAGATGTTCAATAGATCATCTTCGTATTGCTGATAATACTTTCATATAAGCACTTATTAGAGAAGGAATCGAGGAAAAATTGGAATAGATAATTTTCCGATATAGACAAATGCATGTCCTGTATGAATAGAAGTATTTGATTATGTAGAAGACTTAACATTTAGCCATAGTTACCCCACCTATCGAGGACACCGAAACAGGGGGACGTCGGGATGGGTTTTCGGGACAGGGGGAAGGGCCTAAGTTTAGGGACGGCGAGGGGACAGCAGCGGGGGGATGGGGGGAAGGGGTCTTGTATACTACACATATAGTACTTGAAATGCTAGTTATGAAAAGATGTATATGACATTAAGAATTAAAATAGTGAAATTGCAAATACATACTAATACCGTAATACTAAATACTTGAACATTGAACATTGAATATCAATAGAATTAGAATACTAAATAAATTTCAATTTGACAAATGAAATTGTTGAATTGGCGAATGGAAGATTTCTATTATATGAATATCAAAAAATATTATTAAGATTATTACAATGAGTAGCATGATATCAAAACAAGTACAAAATGTAGTGAAGGGAGGCCTCAAATCATCCCTCAAGGCAAACTCCTCATCACTAGATCTCAGCAAAGTGGGTATAAAAACATTAGCTTAATTCGACGCAAGTTCCCTATCAATTTCTTCTTTTGTTTTTAAATTCAAAAGTGGGGGGTCTAGGGGTGGTAGCCCCCAGTGAGGTCAAGGAGCAACGCTCCTTGCCGGGTCCCTCTTGCATGGCCTTTGGATTCTTCATTTTTGAAACATTTTTCTCCCGAAATTGACGTGTTTAAATTCCCTTGGAAATGCAACATTTTTTATGTTTTTGCGTGCAAATCGAATGGAACTGAAAATTAAATTTAAAAAATGCAATTTTTTAAAACCTTTTTAGAATTTCCTGGCCGCTAGAGAATGCCCAGACGTCCCTTGAATGGTTGAAGGACACCTATGCGTCCCCCTCACTGTACCAGTAACGCTAGGACGTCCCCACATTCCAGCGACGAATGGGCGAAGAATGTGCGGCGGTGGGGAAACTCGGGAATGCCATCCCCACATCCCGGGGACAGGGTGTTTAGGGTTGGGAACACATCCCCGGGATTCACTGCATTTAACAACTTCAAAATTAAATCATAAACAAAAAAAATTGTAATTTCCCACCCTATTTGCACTCACTTTTTTTTTCCACTTCTATCATCCATTCAGCTACATTGGTATTTTGATAAAAAATAGTTATCATGAATCACTAGTTAATACATTAAACATGTTGCTCATAAAAACTTCGTTTTCTGATGGTTTGGTTGTTTGTTTTCAGCTTTGCAAGTGCTGCTGCTTGAGTATAATGATGAAATATGTATAGGTTACCAGCTAAATATTGAAGATTTCTTATAATGTTAATTGCAAATGATTGATCACTGCCATTACACGGTCTGATTTAAAAATGTTATCGTTATTCAACTGCTGTTACAAGAAAATCGCTACAAAATGATTCATAATGGGTCATTACATAAGAGGATAATAAATGTCACACCTAGATAAAAGGGTACCTTGGAAAAGGCGATATTGTTGTTTGATGCAGGTCTGCAAATGAACTGTGATGAATGTAACACCCTGCCGTTCACCCTTACAAGGTTTTGGCATCCTTCAAATCTCCCAACTACCCCTCCAAACAAGCATAAAACTCAGCACCAAGACTTGCTTGGATATGTTGAAGAGGTTATATGCTGCAGGTTTGAAACTGAATGCAGAAGCCGTGGCAGAGCTGTAGCTCACTTTTCACAGGTCAAAGGAGCCAAAAAAACCCAAAATTCATTTCCCAATATGTTAAACACATCTCCCAGCAGTCCAGATTAGTAATGCAATGAACCATAACTCTTCAAACAGCCTTAAAATGTCACTATTCACATCATTCTAGCTGCAGTCACTATTCAGGTCATCATAGTTGTGCATCACTATCCATGTCACTATAGCTACAAGTCACTATTCACATCACTATAGCTGTGAGTCACTATTCACGTCACTGTAGCACCCAGCAATGTCTACTACTCGGCTCAGATTGTGGAATAAGCCATGCCAATGAAAGGAAAGCCTCCGCCAAAAGATCACAACCCTTATGCCAAAGAAATAAGACTTCCTACGCCAATGTGAGAACAAAATGAGAAATCGTCCAAACCCTAGCTACAAGCCAAACCTCCTTTTTAACTGTCACTGAAAGATAGTTGCGAAATCTCAAATATAAGGCAATGTGAAATACCTATATGATATTTTCAACAACCGGCTAGAGTAGATCTTACATTATCGTAGGTTATAATCTTTAGAAGGGATTTCCTCCCCTGAAAAGTTGAGACAGACCAAGAACCACACAGGGTTATCTCAAAGAGAAATTAAAAACCACCAAATAAAATTTAGGGGTCATAATACTAGTCTGAAATACTCTGAAATACATTGTAATAATCCTGAGATCAATGAATATTCAGTTGTGATTTCTCTTAAATACATTGTGTATATACTTTCTGTTATCTTTTACTTGCAATCTGTTATGTGTTGAACTTTACTCTACGAGGCAAACAGATGACATCAAAATATAACTCTAATCCTGCTGACACCTATTCAAAAAGACAACACCAGCTGCACTACAAAAGACCCTAAAAATGGGAATCAAGGAAGAATTAGAATAGATGTTAGTCTTGTATCAACAAATGCCTAGCTCATATGGATAGAAGTACCTGAGTATATAGATGACTCAACATTTAACAACTTCGAAATCAAATCACATACAAATGGAATTGTGGTAAACATGAGTAACAAAATTGATTTGTTACAATGAAAGAATGTAGGAGGATGTAGTTTGTGTTTTACTTAAGTATTTTCATAGTTTATATTACTTCAAATAGTTTGGCTTTTTGGTTTTCGATAGGAAAAACACATGCTATGTTGGGATAATGTCCATGCCCAAATGTAGCATTTTGGATAGCACCATATATAGCACCTAGTTATAGATCGATTGTGCACGGTTTTGTATACACACAAGTAGAGATGGAGAAAAAGCACGATCGGGTTTTATTTAGGGATTAAAGTGTATTTTGAAAAGCATGCAAGTTATAGTCAGCTTTCCATCAACCTCAATTACTCATGCATCTATAATTTAGTATACGAGGTGTGTGTGTGTGTGTGTGTGTGTGTGTGAGAGAGAGAGAGAGAGAGAGAGAGAGAGAGAGAGTAACATTGTAAGCACTAATCCTAGAGTAATATACACGATTGATGTATTGATTATTACTTTTAGGGGTATGTTATTCTTTAGTTTGCATGAGTGAGATTTGCAACAAAAAGCATTTAGAACTCAGTATGATTCAAGGGAGAAAAAGAAACATGCGATCACATATCTAATCTAAGTGCTTATCCATTAGCATTTAGCATGTAGATAAATTATGGATGATAATACACTAAAGTTAAATGTTCCGTGACAAATCTATTGAGTACCTCTTTCATTGGAATAAGGTGAGAAAGTGCATATAGAGAATTGGAAGAGGTTGGTCCAAAGAAAGACCAATACATTGGAAGAATTTAGTTCACTCTCAGTGGAATTCACTTTATTCTTGACAAAATTCATTACGCTCGTAGTGGAATTCAATATACTCTCAATAGAATTTAGTTTACTCTTGGCGGAATTCATTTTACTCTCGGCAAAATTTATCTACCAAGTATGACTTTCTATAGTGCATACTGTACGACAAGTCATTTCCAAGCTAAGTACGAACTCTTCAAAGTGATAATGTACGAAACTTATTCTGGGGCGTTGTACAACACTCTCATAGTGTTCAGTTTTGTAAATATTTTCTTATCATATGACCAATTTCCACAGACATACGTCGTCAAGGTATACGATAATTCCATTATAGCATAATACGGCAGCCTCACATTCACATCGTATGACTAGTTCAAAAACTCAACGTATGGAAATTTCACAAATACATTGTACGACATCCACAAGAACTTGACATCTTACGAAGGGTGGGCACATTAATTCATAGCATTTGACACTCCTTACTTGCCGTACAACCTCCAAATGCTTATGTTGTACAATATCTAGGCATTCACATAGTGCATCATATAAGCATTCATCTTGTACAACCTAAAAGCATTAATAGCATACAACATTTTCATTATGACATAGTACGACGATCTTAATGTGACATCACTCGGCAATACTACTCTAGCATTGAATGGTTTGACACCCTTGTGTGCATATAACATTTTCGGACAAGGTGCATTTTTCATGCATTTCTTAGGGTACAACCTCATTGGCAGAAGACAAATTCCCTTACCACTCGATGACATATTTCCTTGATAGTATGACAAAGGATTCTTAACAAGATGTTGCATACATTGGTTAAACAGTCCAAAATCGCTATTTTTTGGCTTCATCAACATTGCTTTTGGCATCTAAAAAATCATGAAAATGATGCATGCCATGGAGTTTTGTGTGATTTTGAAGGTCTTAATTTGGGCTTCATGGCAGGGGCTGCCCCTCGACCCCACTGGGAGCACTACCCCTAGAATTCCATTTGATTTTTCAAGCACACTACAAGTTTGAGCTTGCACAGTCCAAGTCATTGTCTACCCTATTGTCATTAGTCTTCTTGCATATTATGTTTATTTGTCATTTGGAAGACAACTTTTTCTTTTGAAGGGGATGATGTAGTCAACATACAATATCTATTATTATGTTCCAATAATAATGGTTATCCAACTACGTATTAATTGTTCATTTATCATTCTCGAGTACTTATAAGCATTGGTTGGCTAATGGTTGTGTTAATATACTGTGTATCATCAAGGAATGTAGTATGATGTACTCGGATGAACTCTGATCCTTGGCTAATCATCTTTAGTCTTATTTTTTAATAATTACGTGTAAGAATAAAGACATTTCACTCCCACGTATGGTATGCATTGTTATTTGTATTATTAATTCATGTATTTCTTTCATTAGATATAGCAGTAAATAGAGGCACCTTAAAGAGGCAACAACATCAACACCCAGAGAACCCGAAGAAGCAATATTATTGAAGGATCTTATTCTATGAATAAACTGAGTGAGATTGAAGATACTTTCAAGGAAATGAGGTTAAAAAAAGTTATTGACCTAGACAATACATGAGAGAAGTAAGCCATTTGCGCAAGATCATCCAATTCAGTATAGTTTTGAACCCTCTCATCTCTATGCTAGTAACAAGAAAAAACTCAGGCCCCAAACCTAAGAACTCCATGATATTGTATTCTTAAATATTTCATTAAAGAGGTGCATCTACAAAGAGATATCTTGGAAATGCACTTGAAAACATTGGTGTTCAAGTACAAAGAGTGATCCATATGCCTTCTAATGTTAAAATTGAGAGGCAAGATGAAAGAAGAAAGGACCTATACACTAAACATGTATTTAATTTAAATAAGGTAACAACATCATGCTAGATTATTAAGTTGATTATCTTCAATCTTCCCAATAGAATTTAATATTACAAATTTATAACACTATAGATGGATTGTCTATGGATTCGCTAGACAAGGTTTGTTGATGTGCTTTGCCACTCAGAATTGAAGGGTACATATTTGATCTACTATTAGATAAAGTAAAGATCCCCTTTGTTAACATAAGGGTTATTGCCTTAGTGTGAATACAAATACAAGTTCAATTGATTTGTGTTCAATTCCCACTGTATAGATGGACTTACATGTGTCAACTACAATCTAAATAGCCAAACGTATCACCTATCCACATATGAGAAGCTTTGTAAGATGCACTTTAACCTTCCATCAATATAAAATTAAGAGAAAGGGTTCATTTAACGTGTATAGTTAGAATACACTCTCTCTGAAGGTACTAATATAAAGAATGTGTGCTACACCTAACTCCCATTTTTAAAGAACATAAAAATGATAGGTAGATTCTCTTTGATCAAAGGTAAGAGATCAGTTAGTAAGTGAGATTAACCTCTTATCTGGGATTAAAGTGCAAGTAAAATTAAACATAATGGAAATGCATGGGAATAAATATTATCAAGCAAGGGCTTCCAGCTATACATGATGGTGCTATGGCTGACCAGCATTATGCTTGCAGAATGCTCACATCTAGTTGACAATATTTATTTCTGGCAAAGAGATATGGTTATAATTCTAATGTTTGGTTTTGTTATTTCTTGTCCACAAGAAATCACATAAAATTATCATACAATCTAAAGCAAGCATACATTCAAGATTATATATAAAAACTAATTTATCATCCTCAAAATATCAGCCATATAAGGCTAGCAAAATGTTATGTGTACAAAGTTATCAATACTTGGTTACTCCTACATGCTATTTAGTTATACTTCAGTTGTGTGCATGCACAGAGTGTTCGACGTATTCATTGTAATTGATTCTTTATTATTTATCTGTAAGGGAGATGTCCTTATTGAACCCAGATAAGAACTTTCCACCACTTGCAAATTTTGACTAATGAACTACTTGCTTTTCAGAATTTCATATTGAATTTGTAAACATTGTAAATAAATGTGCTATAGAAGAAAATATACCTGCTTTCCAGTATCGTAAGCAACATTATCTACTGTGAACCATGTGTCAGCTCTGTCAACTTCTTCAAATCCAGAGTTCTTTAGAATGGCTACAAGATATACTTATTTACCGTGATTATGTATTTAGTAATTGAATATGAAGAACTAGGAAAACCACGCCTTTGGAAAGAAAGTAACTATACTAATGAATATTACCTGTGCAGTTGTATGTACTTGTATTATCCTTATTTATAATTACTTCAAACATACGAGCGACCACTTCCTTTGGCTTCATAGAGTATTGTTGATCCTGCAGTCAAAATTTGGTTATATTTTATTTTTGGAAATGCTGTTCTCACAATACTAATATTTCAAAAATAACAATTCAAACATAATTAAATCAATGTTTTGATTGAATCATATTGAAACACCCTCATTTTGTAATATCACCAATCCATTGTATTTTGTCTAGTCTAACTACCATAGACTTTGTAAAATAAAAAGCATCATAATCAAATTACTTAAAATTCATGTTCGTTTAGTTTGCCTTAAAAACTAGAATAAATCATACTATATTCAAATTATAGATCTAATATCAACTAACTTGCTAACCAAGTACATTCTAATCACTTCAGATTTATGATTATTCGAGACGGGACCATTGCTCACATAGAAAGTTTCATGAATAATATTCAAGATTGGAAATTATTTGAAATGAACATGTGCATCAGTTTGCATGCGCAAATAATAATCAAATATCCAACTCTTCTTTAACTATTGGAAGCTGTTTTTGTGTATGATTGGTGTTATATATTTTGGCAAAGCTCAAGCCTTGATCTTTCACGATGCAATGGTGGGGTCTATAGTTCTGGATTTTTCTAGTGTTTAATCCATCACCGAAGAAGATCTCATTGTTCTTCTAGAATAATGCTACCTTGAGGATGTTGTTTTGTCTTAGAGAACAATCATATGAAAGTTTAAGGGGGGCTGGCTTTAGATGGACAAAATGTTAAGCTGGATTAAATCTAGATGGGAAGTACAGGATGATCTATAAATTGCTTTTTCCCAAAGAGTTTTCAAGTCATTCACAATAAATGATCTTTTTGCATGGCTTTTTAATTAAGCATTGACTTGTATGTGAAACATTGGATACACAACTTACATCAAGAATTGTTGTCATCAAAATTGATTATCATTGTATGGTAACCCTGCAAGGTTACTCTTTGCCAGGTCTCTTTTCAAAACTAAAAGAATTAATTGAGGACCCATAGCCTATTCTTTATTTCCAATAAAATAATGGATAAAGTTAAATAATTTAATCATACAATTTTTAAAATGGTCTCTATCAATTTTTTAAAAGAACAACTTAAATATTATTATAGAGCCTATGTAACATTTTATTTATAAGATATTTTTAAACACTCGATTTAATATTTTATTTTAAAAGTGTTTTTAAACATTTTTACAGGAAAGAAAGAATTCAAATAGAAGGTCCAAAAAGACAGCTATAAAAGAAAATCGTTTTCCTAAAGTGATCTATTTTTGTCATGTCGTTTGTTTCTTCCAATTCAGAGATGGAAGCAATTAAAGAAGAAAAACATTGCTGTTGGATATTTGCAAGATGCAAACCCTCTAGGTTTCTATAGTTGGAATTGAGGACAAAATCCCTTCTCTAGGTTTCTATAGTTGGAATTGAGGACAAAATCCCTTTTGTCTGCAATAGGTGATTCCATTTGGGGATCACAATTCACATCTTGCCACTATACAACCATTTATTGTTGATTTTCAAGGTTTCAAGCTAGTCCGTTGTTAGTCATTTACAGTTGTTTTAAGGAGTTTTCAAACATTAGTTGATATCTTTTAGGCCCTTGCCACTCTCTACTGGAAACATCGTACAACATCCCATGACTATTGAACATTGCACCATATTGATTCATTGTTGTTGCTAAATTTGAAAAGGTTTTCAGACATGTTGTTGGAGGGTTTGAATTGTTGTTTCATACGTTTGATACTAATTTCCAGTCTTTATTTTTTGTTAAAAGAGTTCTCATACAACATTCCTTCTAGTTTCCATCATTTGGGACATTTGTCATATCATTTCAAATACTCTACAATTTAATTCCAGCCTTTGTATAGTTGAATATGCACCATTTTATGAGGCTTTTCTCCTTGCATATAGTTGTATGGTCTGTTATACATGAAATTATTGATTGTTCATTAGCTAAAATCAATAAAAAAATTCATTATTAGTTTTAGGCCTGTTTATCCATAGGGGTAACCTAGTTTACTCGTGCATAGACGTTGTATAGAAATACAAATACCTAAGATAGATCATAATATTTATTAATCATTCGTAACTTCAGTACATTACAATAGCATCTATCCCCATCCATCCGAAGAGAAAGTACATTGCTTATATAAAACCCGAAGGGGTGTGACCAACCGTCACCACCGATTCCCAACCGCCGTCTGGTAGTAACTAAGTACCGTCGGCTACACATAATACAACTAACACAACATAAAGTAAGTACTACGGCTAACATCATCCCCCCCTAAAGAAAAGTCGTCTCCGAACGCCAACAAAATATCCGGAACAGAACACGATAGGAATGATGAACCACGTACAAGAACCAAAACAGGCTACTCAGTCTCAGCCTCAAACAAGTGCTGCCTCCGTAGCCAATCTGTCCTCAATAGCCATGCTTCCTTCTCCACACCCAACTACTGGGTACACTGAGCCAAGTCTTGCTCTACTGCCTCCAACCTGGTGGTCAGCTCCTCCCGAGCTCTCTGTGCCTCCACCACGACAGCCTCATGTCCAGCCAAGACATACTCCTGAAAGCGTAGTACCCTGCTACCGCTCTCGCCACCACTGGCGTGTGGACAATCAATGCCTCCAGCATCTCTGACTCTTATCTCTGGGTCTCATCTGCTCAACATGTGTGTTCACAACCTCCAAATCTATCTCCGTTGTCGGCTTATGGATTCCCCTCCAACGCTTCGCTGCAAACTTCTTTCTCACCGAGTGGAACAAACCCAACGCTTACCCTGACGGAGCGGGTACCCCAAACTTGTAGTGTGCCTCAAAAATAAAATGGGGGTCTGGGGGCACCTTCAAACTCATGCAAAAGTCCATGGCGCACACCATTTTCTTGCCTCTCTCCTCTGCCAACTGTGTTATATTGTCTGTGCAAATGTCCTTCCCTTTGCTGCCATATGCTATTCGCTGTTCTGTCCTCACCAAAATAAATAACTAACTCGAAATCCCTTACTGACTGTAGTACGACACTATGCCTATTTCCTCCCGAAATACCCTTCCAATCCTTTTGACATCTGTACGGCCCTTTCTGGAAAACTCTGCTCTTTATTCCTTCCTTGTCCGTACCCTCACAGTTTAGATGTTGCACCCGTTCTCCAAATGTTGGCTATCGTACGACATAAATCAACCCACTTGGATGCTTTCGACGCTTTGTGGTCTCTGGATGCCCCGACGGAATGATCCACCTGTTGCTTTATAACTTCGTGTTTTTGAGTGTCCTTCCTCCAGAAACTTGATGTCGTACGATGGTGTGTTGTCTTCCATGCGGCTTTCGTGCTGTAACTCTTTCCTTGCCCGTACAGAGTCGTACGGCCGTCTTGCTCAAGCGTGCCCGATTTTTCTTTACCCTCCGCCGTATGATGCTTGCTCCCTCTGAAATGCTATCGTACGGCCTTTTATTAGCCTCGTGCTTTTTTTTTCTTCCTTTAAGTGTCGTACGGCCTATCTTTTCCAGCCCGGTATCGTAACCGTATGGTCTCTTGTTCTTGCGTGACTTTATGGAACAGCCCGTACAGTCACGGGCCCGTACGGCTGTGACTTTCCTATTGTTTTTGTTGTTGCCATATGGTTCCGTACGACATCAAGACGTACGGTTTTTTTTAATTTATTTTTATTTTTTTTTTGTTTTTTTTTTATTTATTTATTTTTTTAAAATTTTTTTTCTTTCTTTTTTTTTTTTTTAAGTGCCTAATCTAATTAACTTCTAGAGGCCTCTTCGGTCGTCCGTCCAGCCTCTCGGGTTTCTCGAGTACCCTTCCATCCCCTTGGGTGCTCCGTCCATTCTTTCCGGGTGAGGTTTCGATTTGGAACTGCTAATGGCCTCGTGTATCTCCCGTCCGAGAGTCCACAGCTGGATGGCCCTGTCGTAGCCGACTTCCGGAACTTTGTCCTTTGGTTTGTTTTCGATGGCAATCCGAAGACTGGAAACCATAAATTCTATAGGGACCACCATCGCTGGCCCGTACATAAGAAGGAGAATAATGAATTTGAAGGCTGCGGCCACGAGGTTCCAGCTGTCACCGACACGAACGTTGTCACCAAGGTTTTTCCCCTTTGATTTTACCTCCTGGTATTTGATGGGTTCGTCCTCCGTAAACTAGTGTGTGGCTTCCTCCTCCCTAATGCTCAGCATGTTACAAGATGGTGGGAAGAACTCGTAATCTTCCATCTGCCAATGGAAGAGGCCATTCATTGAATCTCCATCATCCCCAAAACATTCTTCCAACTCCAAAACCCCTTCGTCATTGGGCTCCATTCTTCTTTGCCCTCCGTCTCCTTCGGATTCTAAGTCTGAAGATACTAACTCCTCGCTCACCATTTGTGTGCGGAGGTCAATCACGTACTTCCTCTCGACTTTCTCCATGGTGAGTGTGTTCTACTTCCAGTTGTGGTTCACCTTCGCCAAGGTGAGCCACCCTCGTGCCAAAATGGCATCGTACCCCTTTTTCTTTAGTGGGATCACCACAAAGTCGAGTAGGAAGGGTTGTGTACCAATCATCACGCGTTGAGCCATGAGAGTTCCGATGGGTTTGATGCCGTGCCGGTTCGCTCCCAATAGGTTGAATGTCGGAGGCCACAGCGTGGGTTTCCCCAACTTTTTCCATTTCTCCTCTGGAAGTACATTTACTCCGGACACGCCATCTACAATGGTGTCTGTGAGAGTGGTGCCAAGGATACCCATCTCGACGACTGCCGGATACCTCCCGTTGTTTATAGCAAGTATCATCGGGTCAATTGCAGACCCTCCAGGGATGTCCGTATGTGTGGTATTTGGCTGTGTGGCCAAGTTCCCCAACAGTGTCGATCCTAAGTGAGGCATGGTGTGAATGAGGTCTTGGAGTTTCACCGGCACCTCCAAATGTAACAGTTGTCTCAGAATATTTTGTTCTGCCTCCCTCCGGTCCGAGGTGGTGTCCATCTCCCATGTTTCTTTTTGTGCCTTCATCGCCTTCTCTATTTCTTCCTTAGCCTCCCGTGCCCGTTGTTTTTCTATTCGAGGGTCTAGATATGTGGTTTTCTTTTCTTTCCCTTGGGTGATGGTCAGTACCGTATTCGTGCTTCCATCTATGTCTAGCCAATTAATGCAAGATTTCAGGCAGTTGGCATCCTCGTGGTTGCCAGGACCACACCAACGACATAGCTTTTGCGGGGTGTCGCCCTTGTCACAGTCCTTTGCAAAGTGGCCCCATTGATTGCAAGCTCGGCACTGGATCATCGGCCGACCCTTGGAGTCATATTGTATTCAACTCCTCGTGTTGGTGTTGTTGTTACTACCGCTTCCGCCACCGCGTTGGTTGCCTCCGTACCCGCCCGATGTAGATGGTTGCTCTTGGGAAAATAGCACTTGATGATTCCTCACTTTCATGTTGTATGGGCATTCCTTGGTGGAATGGCCCATGATATGGCAAATATCACACGATGCATTTTTGGGACACGACCCCTTCGTATGGCCACTCTCCTTGCAGTCTGTACACCACGTGTCATCTCCCCCCCTTGTTGGTACCCCTTTTCATGGTCTTGAACTCTTTCATCATTCTCTCCATGTCCTTTTGGAGTGCCATGTCTTTTTTCTTCGACTCGCCATCAGTGCTACTGTCATCGTCCGCGGTGTTATAGGCATTGCCGTATGAGGTGGGGGGCACTATCTTCATTTTCCTCCGTAAGTTCGATTTCAGGCCCTCCACGAACCATCTTTTCTTCAGGCCATCCGCTGGCTGGTTCTCCATTTTTCCGACTAACTCCTTCAGTCAGCGGCTGTAGGCCCGCACAGTCTCCTTCTTGCCTTGTTTGGTACCATATATCTCATAAACAATTTCATTGTCATCCCTCAGGAGTCGAAACTCCTTCTGGAATTCTTTCTTGAGTTCGTCCCAAGTGGTCACCGTTGCTTTGTCCACATCGGAGTACCAGTCGATGGCTACCCCTCTGAGTGTGGCGGGAAACTGTTTCACCCATTCTGCCTGGTCAGCGACTCCATTCGCAGACCAAATTGTCTCACACGTACGACAATGTCGTACTGGATCTTCCTTTCCATCTCCGTGGAATTTTGGCAACTTCTCCTTGTTGGTCGCCATGTTTACTTTTCTAGGCGCCAACTGTGTTTGCAACACCGGTTGTGTTACAGGCTGAGATGGTATTGTCGGCGTCGGTACCCCAGAATTGTTTGGTACTGTACCACTTGATATCCCTGAACTACTGGAATTGTCCAGGCCTGGTGGGCTATTGTGATACCCGTGCCCCTAGGTCACTTCGATACTCGCGGCGGCAACGGTATCCTGAGCTTTCCTCCGTGCGGCTTCCTCTTTTTCCTTCCTTCGGACTTCTCTTGATTCCGTCCGTGGGGTTAAGGTTAAGGACCCGAAGAAGCTCCGTGTTTCCTCTAGGCAGTCCTCGTCACTTCTCCCAGCCTCCCGGTCAGATACCTCCAGACCCTCGCCTTCACTTACTCCCTTCGGTAGTCCTTCGGCGCGTCTTCTGTATCTCTCCCTTC
>MU225547.1:798955-818441 GCA_018584345.1 Thuja plicata
ATTTTTATTCAATTGGTTGGGCATGAATTCTTTGCTCACTTCTCCACAGGGCAATAATCAACACATCAATTTATTTTATTTTTCCTTCCCGAGTACGTCTAGGCAGCGGCGCCAAATGTTTACCCGTAGGGGTAACCTAGTTTACTCGTGCATAGACGTTGTACGGAAATACAAATACCTAAGATAGATCATAATATTTATTAATCATTCATAACTTTAGTACATTACAATAGCATCTATCCCCATCCATCCGAAGAGAAAGTACATTGCTTATATAAAACCCGAAGGGGTGTGACCAACCGTCACCACTGATTCCCAACCGCCGTCCGGTAGTAACTAAGTACCGTCGGCTACACATAATACAACTAACACAACATAAAGTAAGTACTACGGCTAACAAGGCCTATGCAAGTTCTAATGTAAGGTTTAATACTACTAACAAAAATATTTTTGATTATTTTGGCTGTTATTTCTAGTTATTATCACTAGTGATCAGATTTTCCATTTAAGATTAAATGATGAGGTGCCAATAAAGAATTCATATCTGCTATTGCAATTGGTTGATTTTTCATTTGAGGATTTTCTAAAATCATATCTAACATTATTGTTTGTTGGATCTACTGTTCATAATTGAATATATTGATTGATAAGGTTTTCTACGTTTGTTGCTGCTAATTGTATTTCTATTCAACATTTATTTCAGTGGGCTTTGGCATTTACTTTGGTGCTTTTCAACATTTCAGATTGCACACCTAAGAAAACTGTCAATTTCCTAAGGTTTTCCTATTCAGTACAATACAATGGTATCAAATCTTTAATCTTTCTAGCCTACAAGGCTAAATTTAACTTTTGATGCAGCTTGTCAATCATGATGGAAAACAAGAAAGGAATATCTGCACCTCATTTGGCTTAATTGTGGAGAACTTGTCCTCTTGAAAGAGGGTCACAAATTCAAATCTTGCAAGAGGTAGGGTATGTACACCTCATTTGCAGCACAGCTAGGTGTTTCCTCCATGGACTATGGGGTAGCCTCATATACTGTAAGCCATTTATAGACCCAAAAGTAGATTGCCTAATAGAGTGAACTATAAATGGATCCATATACATATCCATTTCCATTTCTACAAATCCACTTGAGGGTGTCCTTGGCTGCTTCTCGGATCAAATGAAAAAGGGATTGGAATTGTGTTTGAAAGATTACGAGACAAAGGAAAATATGGTGGGACAAAATTGAAGAAGATGCTAAGAAGGAAATCAGGAAGCAAGAAACAATCAAAACTAGAACCACAAGACATTGCTATAAAACAAACCATTGAGAAGGTACAAAAGCATTTTACCATGCAAGTTGAAGGTAAGAATCCTTTGTTAGAAGATGTTTATTTGACTTGTAACAAATGTTTATGCTAGCAAAATATTGATAAACTCAAGGTCGAAGAAGCATTACTTATGGAATGCAGAGAACTCATCTTCCAAAGAATGAGTTACTGCCATATGCGGTTGATGATGAGCAAACAATTATATTAGGAGGGGGGCGACTAAATAAGTATAACAATACTCTTTTACCTTTTAAAACTTATACAATCACTTCAAGATTTAATCAAAATTAGCACATATGTAAAATCAAATAATGAGCGACACAATTTACATGGAAACCCTTGCAAGAGAAAACCGTGGCAAAATATTGCTTATATTAATCTTCTCGTTCAATTTGTGAGCACCAACCCACTAGAAGCACCAACACAACTAATATGAGACACAAACTTCAAAATCAATTTATCCTCTAAATTCTGTTATAATTCTCTTCTTGTAATGTCCCCAATTTAACAGGTTCCAGGAATATGCAGAGGTTATGAGCTAACGCCTTGATTTGAGGGTCTTAGTTAGTCGACTTACTATTTTTAGTAAGTCAGTGATGGCGGTTTCCATTTCTGGCAAGCACCTAGGCACTATATTCAGTCGGTGATGATATTGGCACTTTCAGTGGTATATATTGAGTTCAAGTTTATAAATTGTTTTTGGGTGCCTAGTGGGGGTATTAATCATTAATCCACATGGAATATAATCCTAAGTCTTAAAAGCAATGCTTTTAAGTGAAAGGTGTGTTGAAGAAGCCTTTTAAGTGAAAAGTGTCTTCAGAAAGCTTTTGGCTTTGGAGTTATTTATTATTAATTTAAAGTTATTAAATGAAGGCTCTTTAGTAAAAAGTATGTGAGAGAAGCTATTTGCCTTTGGTGTCTTGAAGAAGATATCTTTTATTATTAGAAAAGCAATGCTTGTGCAAAAAAGCAAATCATTCTATTGTGCATTTGATATTTTATAAATTTGTGATGAATATTGGAGCTAAGGGTTTTAGCGTTTGAAGGCTAGAAGAATTGAGAATTCTTATAAGTTGTTGCACTTTGAATTGGTTATTCATTTACCAGTGAATTGTGCTTGTGATGGTCTTATTCAGAGACCATAATTGTGCCACAGATTGTGATCGATTTGAGGGAGGAGTTCAGCATTTCCATTTTAAGATGGTGCTGGAAATGATGGTTGCTTGCAGCAGTTAAGGTTGGAAATTGAGAGGTGATTTAGTGCAGATAATCCATATAAATATCTGCAATCCTTGCAAATCTGGGTGGCATTGTGTTCATGCAGATCGCGGCCATTAGTAAGGTCAGCGTTTGGTGTTTGAGAAGCCGCCACTCTTCCACAGGTAGCAGCTACTATGTGGGGGCTGTGAATTAATTATTGGTGCAGCCTTTGACAGGGATTAGGCACGTCTGGAGTAAAAGGTGCCTCAAATTAATGTTTCCCAGCCTTGGCATCAGATTTGAGGACATTTTCAAAGAGCTGCGACATATATATTGGACAGTTTTGGCATAACACAAGGGCTACATTTCATTACCAGGTTCTCCTTATTTCTGTAATAACATTTCAATATATCGGAATTGGCATTGTATGCATTATGAATACTTTGCTTAAATAAAAGTTTGCATGCCAAGTGTTTGTGAAAATGTCCATTGGCTGTAGGTGCATATTTTACATGTAGAAATCATATGTATGCATCTCAAAAAGACACAAAGTATTGTATTTGCATTTTAACTCTTTGTCTAGATATTTTAGAAATCATTTGCAAGCATTTAAATTTCATTTGAAACCATTCCAAGCATAGTTGCAAGACTCGCCGCATTTTTAGGCTCTGCGAGTTTTTTAGAGCAAAACTCGCCGATTACTCGGCGAGTTTTTAAGAAAAACTCGGCCTTGGTTTTATTGCTGCATTAAACAGCAAAAAAATGTCTTTTTCATTCTTATTTTCACATTTGCAGCAGTTGGGTTTGAGTTTCCAATTTTCCAATTCAAGGGCTGGAGGATTTATACAAATATAACATTTAAGTATAATTTCTTATACTTTAAGTTATGTATAAATACTTTCAAGATGTTTGAGATAGGTTCCAACTTCATAGGAGTTAAGATGCAGATTCTAGATTTTGGGGGTTTTCGAAAAATTCCAGACTTAGCCAAATTTCAGGATTTAGAAAGCTTCAGTAGGGTTACCTCCCAAAATCTATCATGGCTTTCTAAGGTCAAACTGAAGCTGGCAAAAGGCTTCTCAAAGGGTTTTAACTCGTTTTATCACAAATCACTTGGTTTCAACCCCATCTCTATGACAAACTTAGCTTAGCTCTCGCCCAAATCCTAGACAGACATGACTTACCAATAGGCCAAAATCACTCAAACCTCATTTGCCAAACCTAGGGACTTGAAAACAGCCACCAACAAAGACTACCTAAGACCTAGTTATGAAGACTTTGACATTTGGCATTGATCAATGATCAAGCATCATAGATTCATACTATGAAATGATTTAGTTTTACAATTATGTATATTTCTCTTATTTTTTGTATATATAATGCATATATATATATATATATATATATATATATACGAACCCATACAAATCATGATGGGAAAAAATAAATTCACGAATCCACGAACCCGAACCGGCAACTTAGAGTATTGGAGGCAGACTTGAGTGGATTTAAGGAGGGGGTGGATTTGGTTTCACATTGGATAACATTGAGGAATTGGATAACATTGAGGATTCAGATGAGAAGTCATTGCCAGTGAGGGGAGGAGCTAAATCCAGGATGGAGAGCAAGTCACACACATCATCAGAGATACCAAGCGAGGAGGCACAGTCACGCCCAGTGCAGGGTTCTACTACTAGGACTAGACCCTCTAGTTCCTCTCTCGTATTTGTTAGTAGATATGGGAAGAGGAAGATGTAATTGTGATGATGTATTTACTTCTAGTTTTGTAGAAACTATTTAGTACTATTTTGCTTCTAGCCATCAACATCCCACATGACAATGCGATTTTGTACCCACTTTGTGTTTATGTTTAGCCTCGTGGACGTAAAATTTTTATCTATCTATCTATATATCTAAACTCAACTAGTTTCTTTTGTGTTCTCATTACTAAACTCATTGGATGCATCCTCTCACTGACTTTTGCAAAAAAAATGCATTTCTAATTAAAATTAAGCTATTTTTTAAGTTCCCAAGTTTTCTGCCGAGTGTTTTCAAAAATTGGCCGAGTTTTTCCCGAATTTTTTTTTCAGGCCTTGGCGAGTTTTTGCCGAGTGCGAGTTTTGCAACATTGATTCCAAGCAAGCAAAAACACTCTGAAAATAAAAGACAGCAAGATAGAGGTTTCATGATAAGTGTTTGACAAAATGTCAAACATACAAAATTGGAGCACTTCATATTACGCAAAGTAATTGGTAAAAAATGATTGTGTTATTAACAATTGATCAATGTGATCAATATAAAGAATTTACAAGAGATAGAAATAGAAAGTTTCTAAAGGAAACTTCAGAAGATCGAGTAATCGATCTTATCTAAACTTATCTATCTAATTTACATATATTTACATAAGATGACCATTAAAATAGTAAACAATATAATAATATTCTAACACACTCCCTTAATGGTCAATCTGTCAACAACACCAAGCTGCCCCCTAAATTTAGCAAACTTATCTGAACCAAGAGGCTTGGTGAGAATGTCTGCAGTCTGATCCGTAGTTGGAACATACTGCAACTAAACTGTCTCGTCTTCAACCAACCACCGAATGTAATGACAATGAACATCCACATGTTTGGTTCATTCATGAAAAATTGGGTTCCTGGCAAGCCTTAGAACGCCCTCATTATCAGCAAACAAGGGAGTCGGACCTACTTGAGACATCTTCATATCCACAAGAATCCGACGAAGCCAAACTGCTTCACAAGCTGCCTTAACAACTCCTTGGTACTCTGCTTATGTCAAGGAGAGAGATACTGTCTGCTGCTTTTTACTAATTCATGTGACTGCACCAGATCCCAAACTGAACACATATCCAGAGGTTGATCTCTTATCATCAACCGAACCTGCCCAATATGAATTTGTGAACCCACTAAGTCTAGGATCATCACTTCTAGTGTAAAGAAGTCCATAATCAGGAGTGCCCTTCACATAACGCAAAACACGCTTCGCTGCTACCCAATGATCAACCTTCAGGGCTGTCATGAAGCGTGAAATATAGCTGACTGGAAAACTAAGATTAGGTCTAGTAGCAGTAAGATAGATGAGACTGCCTACTAGCTGTCTATAAGTGGTTTCATCAATAGAAAGAGAATCAGACTTGGTTGATAACTTTAGCCCTTTCTCCATAGGTGTAGAAGCAGGTTTACAAACCTGCATTCGAAGCCAATCAACCAAGTTCCTGGCATACTTAGATTGAAAAAGAATAATGCTGACATCAGTCTGCCAAACCTCAACACCTAAACAATATGGAGAAGCCCCAAATCTGTCATATCAAAATCCTTGCATAGGTCTTGTTTGATTTTTGCAATCAAATGTGTTGAACTGCTAGTAATAATCAAGTCATCCACATAGACAACAAGGAAAAGAATATCATAACCGGAGTGTTTGATATACAGATTATTGTCAGGAGGACAATGCTGAAAACCATGAGCAACCAAGTAGTGATCAATCTTGATTTACCACGCTCGAGGAGCTTGTTTGAGTCCATAGAGTCCTTCTGAACCCTACATACTTGGTGTTCTATGCTGGCAACCTTGAAACCAGGAGGCTGTGTCATGTAGACCTCTTCCTGCAACTCACCGTAGAGAAAGGCACTCTTCACATCCATCTGATGGACTTTCCATCCATATTGAACTGCAATGGCGAGAAGAAGACGATTTGTACTCATCTTGGTAGTAGGAGAAAAATTCTCCTCATAGTCAATACCCTCCCGCTGTGTGAACCATCGAGCAACTAATCTGGCCTTGTATTTATCTAAGGTACCATCTGCATGATACTTGACCTTATATACCATTTGCAGCTAATGGGCTTCTTCCCTAGAAGAAGATCAGAGAGAACCCAGGTGTGATTCTTTAGTAGACTCTAGTATTCGGCATCCATTGCCTATTCCCACTCTGGAATCCCTGTTGCCTCTTTAAATGTTTGAGGCTCATAAATGCTATGTAGGTCGGTCATGAGAGCAAAGTTAACAGTATTTTGCTGCTTGCCCTTATTTCTAGAGGATCTACTCTCAATGAGCTCATCAGGACGGAGATCACTGATTGTCTTAGCCCACCATTTAGGTCAGAGAGTAGATGTGCCAACATCAGGAGGAGGAATAACTGGAGCTGGAGGTGGAAGGAGATCTGCAACAGGTGGAAGAAGAACATCATCCGGAGGAAAGTCAAGTAGTGCATCATCAAAGACAGAGTCTGCATCATCCCTCCCATCAGGTGAACCCAATGGAAGACGAACACCCAAATCAAAAGCCTTCAAAGGTTGATCCTCTGAATTCTGCTCAGTCAAGGAAAGTTGAAATGGTCCTCGTTCTTCATCAAAGACAACATCACGACTGAAGATAAGACAATCAGTGTCTACATCAATCAGCCGATAAGACTTATGGTTGTCATTGTAACCTGTAAACATAAGCTTCTGACTCTTGGAATCCAACTTAGAGCGTTGAGCATCAAGAATCCATACATAAACTAAAGAGCCAAAAAATTTCAGGTGGCTGATCCTAGGTTTGCGTCCAGTCCAAGCTTCCTTAAGAGTCTTCCCTTTAACAGCATGTGTAGGAGACTTATTAAGGAGATAGACCGCAGAAAACACGGCTTCTACCCAATATTTCTTAGGAACATTTCTATGTTCCATCACAGACCTGGTCATTTCTGTAATGGTGTGGTTGTGACGCTCTACAACGTCGTTTTGTTGAGGGGTGTATGGTGTGGTTAACTGACGTTTTATGCCATGTGTATCACAGAAAGAAGAGAAAGAAGTAGAACAAAACTCCCCCCCATTATTAGACCTAAGAGATATAATAGAACAACCAAACTCTTTTTCTACTAAGGCCTTAAACTTCTGAAATTCAGTAAACACGGGATTTTTGTCTAAGAAAGTACACCCACATTTTCCTACTGAAATCATCAACAAAAAGCAAGAAATGCCTGCACCCAATAACAGAAGTAGTGTTCATTGGACCACATACATCAGCGTGGACCAACTGTAGTACCTTTGAGGCTCACCATGAGTCACCATCCTTGAACGGTGTCCTGTGCTGCTTCTCAGTCTGACAAGCTCCACAAACTCGCTGATTTTGAGTTTGAATTTCAAGTAGACCAAGTACTAAATCATCCCGAACAAGCTGAGAAAGATGATGAATGTTCAGGTGACCATATCGTTGATGCCAAAGACTGCTGATAGATGTTGCTTTTGCTACGAAGGCATGCTCAAGAGAATCACCTGTATCCACAAGTCTGTATAGACCATGATCCTCAATGCCAACAACTACATTAGTGCGTCTCGTACGATAAAAAATCAAGCACTTGTGTGCATTGAATACAACATCAAGCTGAGGAGAATGTCGCATAATCTGACTTACTGAGAGAAGATTGAGTTCCATGCCAGGAACATATTATACATTGAGGAACATGAGACTCCTCCCACTAGAATGAATCTGAACGTTGCCCTTGCCGACAACTGTATACTCTTTACCTCCTCCAAATATAACTGAATCAGTAAAGGGAGAAAATTCTGTAAGCCAATCACGCCTGTGAATGAAAGGTCGAGAAGCACCAGAATCAATATACCAGGCAGAAGATTTGACATGGTCAGTAGGTCTTTTAGCCATGAAGGCGTAAAAGACAGACTCTTTCTGCTCCGTGTGCTCAACAACATTAGCTTTAGGCTGAGATCCTCCCTGCTTCTGCTAGTCGGAAGCTAAACGATGGCGATAATCCTTTAGCATATGGCCATATTTATGACAATAATTACAATGAATCTTTTCTTGGAACCATCGTGATACTGACTGAAGCCCTTCTACTGAAAAGACTGAGATGGCTGAGATTTACCTTTATCCTTGTGAAAGGATTTCGCTGCAAAGGCCTGCTCTGAGGAGGACAAGGTGGCACTGCTACCAAACTGTTGTTTCCAACGATCCTGCTGCAGAAGTTTGGTGCACAACTCGAGAAATTTCAAGTCAACATTAGTGGTAGTAATGTTGTGAGTCTCTATAAAGTGCTCATAAGTTTTGGGTAGACTTTTCAAAGTAATGACTACCATATCTTCTTCCTCCATCTTTTGACCGATAGCTTCAAGTTGATCGCGAATATCCTTAATCTTTGTGAGATGCTCCTATAAGGACATGCGTTCATCCATCATAATGGAGAGCAACTAGTTCTTCAGAAAGAACGCGCGACTCTTGTCTGATGTCTCATGCAACTCCTTCAAATGCTTCCAGATGTCTGTTGCAGACTTGCCAGAGGGAATCTGTGGCAACTGATCATCTGTGACAGAGAGGTTGAGAAGCATAACAACCTCTCGATTATGATCATCAAACTTGTCTTGATCTGCTGGGACTGTGGTCGGATGAGTCTCTGTGCCCAAAACAAGTGTTTCCAAGCGGCGGTATTCGAAGATGGTCAACGTGCGCTGCTTCCAGGTGTTATAATAGCGGTCGTTGAATCGTTGATTGCCTTCCAACATCAAGTTGATGAGTGACACCATCTTACATGCTTCTCAATGTACAGAAAGCGAGAAAATAGAGAAGAGGCATGAACAAGAAATCCTAAACATGAATCCCAATGCAGAAAACAAAGGCTGAATCTGGTACAGACTTTAAAAAATGAAGTACGGCTGGCATGAATTTCTAGAGAATTTACGGTTGACCCAGAAAAATCCGATGAAGACCCAGAAGAAATCTAGAAAAACCCAGAAGGAATCTAAAATCGGATTTGAAATTTGCTGGCACAAAGTTTGAGGCATGGAAAACGAGGCACCCAGAAAAAACAAATGACATTGAGCTCTCGAAAAACCCACCAATAATTTGAGATCGAAAAAAAATTTCGAGCCCAAAGATTAGTGTTTTCGACCAAAAAACAGGTCACGGCTAAAAGCTTGAAAAATGACGATTTTTTTTCAAAAATCTGGAAAAAACAGTCATTTTTTTCAGAGTGACCATACAGGTGGTCGTTTTTGACAGAGAATTGTTTAGAAGCCAAAAACGGAAGCTAAAAGCCATGAATCCATGCCGCGAAATCAAGAACGAATTTCTACAAAAAAATCGACTGAAAACCCTAGTCGGGTTTGTATAGCAGAGAGGACAAAAGACAAATTTCACAAAGGATTTCAAGAAAAAAATTAAAGAGCAGATAGTTTCAAAAACGAAATTATTAATTTTTTCTTGAAAAAGAAATTTGGCTCTGATACCATATTACGCAAAGTAATTGGTAAAAAATGATTGTGTTATTAACAATTTATCAATGTGATCAATATAAAGAATTTACAACAGATAGAAATAGAAAGTTTCTGAAGGAAACTTCAGAAGATCGAGTAATCGATCTTATCTAAACTTATCAATCTAATTTACATATATTTACATAAGATGACCATTAAAGTAGTAAACAATATAATAATATTCTAATACTTCAGTGTTTATCAAAGTTAGAACTTGCAGGTGTTTTTACAGTGGTGTCAGAGCTTGCCCGCAAAGTGTTTGATAAAATGTCAAACATTTGAAAAGTAAAGCAATTTGGTGTTCGTCAAAGTTAGAACCAGAAAGGGTTCTTACACTTCCCCAATCTTGTATAATGGTGATCATAAATCTGCCTCAAAACTGATTACAATCTCCTTACATAATCTGATCACAAATCTCCTTTGATAATTCTCACTCTTTTCTTATCCAACTTGCAAATTTTCTCTTTATAATTTTCTCTTCAATTGCTGGTGTATTTGATATGTTAGTTCTCCACACAAACACTCCCCACCATAATTCACAATCCTTTTTATAGACTAATCAAAAGAGGGAACTTAATGAAGAGACAACCTTTCAAAGGTTATGTCTTTATCGATAATCATAATTTTCTTTATTAAGAACAGATTGCACACTTTCCTATTTTTACTAATTGCTACTCTCATTAACTTTAATTGCACCCTTTCTTGTTTTTACTAATCGGTACTCTCATAAACAAAGTTGCATGGATGCCGATACAGATTCAAATACGGGTACAATATCGGATATGGATACGGCCTTTTTTTAAGGCCCGCAATATGGATACGATTGGATACAACTTTCATAAAAAACAAAGACATATATTTAACACAATTTTCTAAGTTATTAGAGGATATTTTCATTTCTTTAAAAGCAATATAGACATATAATTGCTACATACATAATTATAAGTTGGTTTCAAATTATAAAATATTTTTAAAATGTTCTTTGGAAGGTAACCCAAAAAATGGCTAGCTGAAATAGAAAAACATTTAATTTGTCTTCCTCATTCGGTGTAGGTTTTTGTTCATACCAACCAAAAAAAGTTGCACGATTGAAGTTTGTTTTAAATTAAGGAAGATATATGTACAATTTTTTAAAATTCAAATCATATAGTATTTGGCACAATCGAAAAATTAAGGATTTTTGGGCGCAGGTGGGTAGGAAATTCGATGTGTATCGATGTCATATCGCATCCGTATCCGATACGGATACGGATATAGATATGGGGATACGTGCGCCCAAGGAGTGGAAGAGGAGTTTCCAGCTACCCTGCTCATAAGCTTTAATTGCACCCTTTTGTCTTTAGTAAACAAAGCACTACCTTTCTTATGAGCGCTGCCTTTACTTTCTTTAAACATAATGTTTCTGTCATAAGTTTCTTTGATCATGGTTTCTGTCATAAGTTTAAATCTTTAATTTATAAATTACTTGCTTTGCAATTATTGAAAGAAAGTCGTCTTCCAAACGACTGAAACAAAAATAGGGCTATGTATAACAAAAACCCTATTGAGAAGGGTGAGAGGATGCCCCTAGATGAGTGGAGTACACTAGAATGGCTATACCTCCAGAACTGGAGAGCCGCTATCGAAGGCGCTGCAGCTACTCCATGCGGATGTTCAAGTCACATTTTGTCACAAGCTTGCGTTCCCTCAACCCTTTAACCATGAGAACTATCTCCATGATATCACTCTTAGCCTACTCCAAATCTTGAGTTGTAGCCTAATGCTCCTACTCCTCAGCCAACTGAGCCTCCTTTTCCATCAACTCTGTCTTCTGCTGCTAAACTTCCCATAAGGAAACTATCCAGACAAATGGGTTTCCACTTTGAGCGACATATTGAATTCTTTAAATTGACTAACTTCTATATTTTGGAAGTAAACTAATTAATTTTTCTGAATTAAATATTTGATATTGCAGGGGAAGTGTTCCATTACACTTTGTACTGAAATATTAGTTAGATAATTGGAAGTAAAGAGTTCCATGATAGTTTGTACTCAAATAATAGCCCTCTTGACCAGATATATAATACTTGTAAATGGTAGCAAAGGTTCGAAGAAACAAAGAAAACCCCACTTAAAGTTTGAGTAATGGTTAAAAACTTAAAACTATTGGAGTCAAATAGATCTCTACCCTTGGTTAAGAGGCTTTGAGGCTTATGTATTTCCTTTGCTGATATGGTAAGATTATGGAGGCACAAGGTAAGTACCATTCAAGAGTTGATTGTTCAATGACAGTTTTATAGAATCTGGTGAGTATATAATTTTCTACATAGAGATTTGTATCGGAAAGTTTAGTGATGTCATAATGAATCTGGTGAGTATGTAATTTTCTACATAGAGCTTGGTTGTTGCATTTATCTTGGTCTATCATAGATTTCCGTTTAGAAAATACTCAAGATATAAGTATCGCTTTTGTCATGCAACTGACCCTTCCTAATGTAGACGGGGTGTAAAAGGGGAAAATGTTGGATATTCCATGTGGAAAAAGCACAACATGAAAAAAAAATTCTACCTTCCAAGTACTGTGCAATTAAAATTGTTGAAGACAAGATAAATTCACTGTTCACTTTGATACCTTATAATTTTGTGTGTTTTTTAAATCCTTATAAAATACACAAGATGATTTGAGACATCTA
Source organism: Thuja plicata (assembly GCA_018584345.1). Lineage (NCBI taxonomy): Eukaryota > Viridiplantae > Streptophyta > Pinopsida > Cupressales > Cupressaceae > Thuja > Thuja plicata. Next base: position 811,410 of record MU225547.1, read on the forward strand.
AAACTCTAACCAAACGTTCCTTTGGAAAAAATGAACACATAAAACAAACCAAGATCAAATAATTTGGGTTAACTAAGCCTAGGTGATTGGTACGAATTTATTTCTATGACACATAGACCACTTTCGTGACTGCTGAGCATTAGATACTCGCATTCAATGTACTTCTTATTAAAACTATCTTCCCATAGCATGACTATTTATTGAAGTAGATTCATTATGTTACTACCATAAGTTTACTTCAAAATAGAATGATAGTTTTTTCTTAATGTCATTAGAATGTTTCATGTATCACTTGCTATACACAAACTAGATCAATAATCAACAATTAATTTTCTATTCCTGAAATCACATTGTATAATATAGTTAATTCGCCTCTATAATTACTATTTAAAAAACTATTACACTAATTCCATTACTCTCACTTTGACATGTCTATATAATGTATCAATTGTTTGTTTTGTTATCTTTAACTCACTTTGCAAGATTTAGTTAAATTTGACTTGTAATTGATTTTAAAAAAACACTAAGTAACGACTCCTTTAATCTTTTACTTTTACACTAGTAGATGTAACACAAACTAGTCACACATAAAGCACAAAATTTCATCATTTCTTTATAAATATTTATAGCATTGATATAGAAAATGATGATGATATTGTGTAGATTTTGTTTCCAATATATTGCAAAAGACCATACCAGCATCGGATTAACACCCTCTTGGCAGCTAAACTGCAACAAAATAATAATAAGCATGAGACAGTTGTAATGTGCTTTATTAAACAATATATTAAATTTCAAACAAATATATAGGTCCAAAATTAAGGAATGTCTATAAATCACATAGAAATACTGCTATTAAAGAAATTGTTAGCCTTTAATTATATAAGAACATAAACATATCTTCATAAATAGCCTATTAGCATCACAATGAAATAATGTATAGAGTTCTACTAAAATATTACTATACAACATTTTAAAAATAATGCAATTGTTTATCTGATATCATGTTTCTTTATTAGAATCCAAATATTCAATTGAGGACCTATGTCATATTCCTTATCTCTAATGGGCCAAGCGATAAAATAAGGAAAACAATTTAATAACAAAATTTTAAGTTGGGTCCAGTTACTTTATGTCAATAGGGAGCCTAAATATTATTATTAATTTAATAAAGTGGATATCTAAATGAGACTTTATGAGGCCTGTGTGATATTTTATCAAAAGAAGTGATTTTAAACACTTGGAGGGTAAAGTAATTTCAACTTGAGGGCCCACAAGGCACATAAAACATAAAGGCATTTGCTTGCAACAAATCACCCATTGTCACTATCTTCAACTCCATTATCAAAGATTAGCATTCAAGGATGAAAACCCTTGCTGTAGGAGATCTGAAGGGAAAAAAAATCCTCTTAATTTCCATTGTAGGAATTGAAGATGAAAACGCTCTTGTCTATTTGAGGCGATTCCATCAAAGGGCAACCTTTGTGCAAAAAAGTTCACGATTTACTTTTAGTTTCAGTTACCTACAATTACATTGTAATGTCCCCTTTTTAGCCATGAAGAATTGGTAGAAACTCTTAGCCTTTTAATTCTAGTAGGCTGATTGGGATGTCGCAAGAACATAATTAATTAATTAACTAAATTAAGTTGTTTCTAGATATTCAGTTTACAAGCAACTATGATTTTTTAAATTATTTTATTAGAATTGGATAGTTAAATTAAAAGGAAATTTTAAACATCACTTTGAGAAGGGAATTTATCTTTAAAATTTCAAATATACAACAAGGACCTATAAAAAAGAGAGTTGGAGAAGAGATTCATTCTTGGCATTTTATTTTCAAACCCCAACTTGAGATTGAGCAACTGTTCATTTATTCTACCCTATGGATGAAAACCCTTTGGCAAATATAGTCTTAGAGGATAGAGACTCTCCTAGCCAATTTGTTAGTGGATTCATTGCATGATTTATAGGTGTGCTAAATGTGAGATGAATTTGTGGATATTCATGCTAAACAGTTAAGATGTGATTTTTTGAATCACGAATATTACTCTAGATGAAGTAGAAGGTGGAGATTAAATGAAAGAACCATTTTATGGTAAAAAAATATGGATTATTTGTTAATAACATGGGCCCAGCAAGCAAGCTGTACCATCTTGTTAGTGGCTTCAAATTGTCTAGAATTAAGATGTATAGGTATAAGGGAGATGTTTGAAGAGTTTAAGAGTAGGAAAATAGTTTTGGAGAAGTTTGGGTGGTTCTAAACCCTAGTCGCATCATTGTTTTATGAGCATTGAATTCATATGCTGGGAACAACTTGTTAGGGCAAAAATAAGGTTGGAAATGTCTTTGATTTATTTCAAATTAAAATTGAAAGTATGCAGTCCCAAGTTTGTCAAATGAGAATTTCGTTGTTATAATTCTAGCTATAGATATATGTTGTCTTGATGTAGAAGCATCCATGGTGTAAAGGCAATCTCGCATCAACAAAAAAATTGTTTGATTTTAACTTTCCTTTCGTCTAGTTGCTAATATTACGAATAAATGTTTTAGTGAATAATAGCTGTATTTTGCTCTAAATATTTTATAAATATTTAGCCATATTCTTATGTTTCAGATTTAATGTAATTTGGATACATTTTAGAGGTAGTTACAAAGAAAAATATTAAAATATGCCTTTCTTGGCATGTAAATTGAGAGTTACAACTTGTCTAACTCCTAGAATATTGCCTTAATGCTTGGCATTCAAAATGAGGAGCGAAAGATCCTAGGTGGAGTTATTAAGTGTCATAATTGACTCTTGATTTAGAGCATTGGTAGAGGTCAGAAGGATAGTTCTATATGGACATTAAATGATATTTCCTTATCTTTTTAGCATTTTCCCAATCTTGGTGTGGGTGGTGAGAGTCCATGTGCCTGGTCAAAATTAGCGTTATTTGCAATTATTCTAAGTTAAAACTGCAACTTCTCATTCTAGGTGGGGATTCTTGGGTGGTATTTTACCCATGGTTTGGAGAAACCAACGTTATATATCCTATCATTTTTCTCTTCAAATGGAGGCCTTTAATTGGTAATGGGGGTCTTTTTATAGGTGTGAAGATTTGCAAGCTTAGCTGCAGCAGCAGACAAAGATAAATTTCTTGAAGTTTCTTCTTGCATATGTAACTGATTTAGATCATATTTCAGATTATTGTACATGCCTATAAGGCTGAAAACACTGTAATATTTCAGATTTGCATTTTCAGGAGTATTTGAATAGAAAGCATGAGCCTAGTCTTGCAGTTTTCCGGTGTATTCCATTGCATTTTTGAGTTGTTTGTGTGTTGTTGAGAGTTAGGGGAGCACCCTACATCATGTCTTTGTGTGTAGCTATGTTGAGATAAATTCCAATTGAATAGCATTAATATTTGTTTACAACAGTGTGAATCGTACATACATTAAAGTAAATTTATTTATTGCATTGAGTTACTGGAGCACTTTGTCAAACAATTATCAACAATACAAAAAAATAGTTAGGGGCACACTAGATGCTATACTGACACTACATTGACATTACAATGTTGCTATGGTGCTTGGTCATTGTAATTTGTATTTATTTCAATAGTTCTGATAAATATATTACGGGAAGTAATTGGTCTAAAAATTATAGCCACCAATAACTATTGAAATCATAACTATTGGTCTAAAATTTATAGCCACCAATAACTATGGTAGAAAAAGACAAAAGATGGACGCAGCACCAGAGAAATCACGAGGGAAAGAAAAACACGATTTTTAGAAGAGAAAAAAAAAACGCGACATGCTGAGCGATTTCTGAGAAAAACTCCACAAAAACACCTTCGTTCCTTGCTGGGGGTTCCACAAACATTGCAGAAAGTAGCATCAATATTGACATGAAAAATGAATTTTTGTAACCCACGAAAATTTCGACTGAAAACCCTAGTCGGGTTTGTATAACAGAGAGCCCAAAAAACAGATTTCATAGAGGATTTCAAAAAAAGTTAAAGAGCAAATAATTTCGAAAATGAAGAGCTCTGCCTCTAAAATCTGCCCAAGAATGGGGAGCCAATTTCAAAAGCAATCGCAAAAATGGCTAAGTCGTGAACAATTTCAGTTCCCCTTCTAAATTCTGGCCTCCCTTATTGTCCATTTCAGCTCCACTTCTAATTTCCGACCACCTTTGACATTCATTTCCAACCCCCTCATGGAATTCGAACCTAAAAATCATGACATTTTGAGATGAAAAAATGGCAAAGTCAAGATTGAATTTGGTTCAAGGTGGAAGTGATATTGCAAATGATTGAATTGTGATCCAAAGTGTGAATTTTTGATGATCTATTTTTGAGATATAAAGTGACAAATTCAAATTGCTCATTTCCATCTTTGCAATGGAAATCTGACTTGTGCCTTAACCATTTCCAGCTCCTCTTCTGAATTAAGATAAAGTTTATATTAATTGGAGAAAGTTTCCTTAGAAAATCCAAGACCAACAAGAAGAAACCCGGTCATCAACAAGAAGGTCAAGATATCAAGACAAGAACAATTTCATGAACAATTCAAGGAGAAGATTTCCAAAACGAAGAGGATGAAGAACATCCACAAACATGAAGCAATTGGGAATATGAATCATCACATCCACAAGAAGAGGATTGTTTCAGAAGAGTTCATCAAAGATAGAGATGTTGAGTAGCAAGAGATAACTCTTCTCTACAATGAAATGATAAAGATTACAAGATACATATGTTGAGGTGGTGCCCATTCATCTTCACCAAATCAAGTAATTCCAAGTCAACATGTTAAAGATCATCCCATCAAATCCATTCACAAGTGGACATGTGGAAGGCATTTGATGAGTTAATACAATAAATTTTCTCATTGTTTCATCCTTAAACGGATATGTATTTCAAAGCAATGTAATTTTCTCATTCGATGGCATTAAATGATTGTAAGTGGTGGTTGCAACAAACCCTAATTAGGGTTTCCTTGAATTATTTTCGTTGTTGATTTCAAATCAATCTGGGCCCTTCATTGTATTTGAGAGGTCTATAAAAGGCTTGGCCTTCTCACTTGTAAGGGTTAGTCATTAAAAGATCAGACAGAGAAGTAGAAGTAGAAGTAGGAAGAGAATAGAAATTGTTGCCAAGATTATGTTGAAGATAATATTTAGTTTTGATTGAAGATATGGTGGATCCTTGTGTGTTGCTTCTATAGTTTGCATAGTTTCTAATTCTCAAAGTTTAGTTAGAGTTCATTAATTTTAATGGAGAAATGTGAAGATGTTTAATGAATTCCTTGGTTCATACCATTTGTAGTTTGTTGATTGCAAATAGCAATGTATGGTTAGTTTAAACCCCACTTAAGAACAAGTTCGATTGTGGACGTTCATTTAGATTGCACCAATATTGGGTATTTAGATGAACGTTTACAATATGAAAATCCTTCATTACCTTTGGAGATTGCATCATGTTTTGTGTAGTTGTTTCTGCATGGCAAAGCAAAGCTTGGTTTAAGGAATTATAATATCTGAGCATGATCCATTGATATCATTGTCCTTAGGATTAGATAAGACTCTCTAAAATATTTCCTTTTTTATCTTTATTTGAAGTTCAAGCTAGTTTAATTCAAGTTCCAGCTACTTATAGGAAAATTAAAAAATTCCAAGAAGAATAGTTTAAGCCCCTTCATGATAACTAGCAAGATCACATCATATTCACTAAGTTATATCCAACATAAAGTCACTTGTTCGCATTGTAAACCTTGGAGTTGTTTCATTTGATCACACATTTGTTACATTGTTTAGCATTTGAAGTTTTCTTGTTCAAGAGAGGACAAGGTGTAATGTCCCCGCTATTAAATAAATAAAATAAACTTGTATTTGGGCTCCGGTCGATTTAGCTTATCCCGGACCCATCTTTTATTTTAGAGTAGGTGTTAGTGTGCCGTGTCGGCTTTATTTGTACGCCTCGGGAGTTTTGTCCGATGGGTATTTATGAACAGCGTGTAGGATGTATTTTGCATGTTGAGTTTTGATATTTGCTTGTAATTGTGAATTCCTGCTGGAATTCTATTGTCTGCCATTTCGGAGGTGAAGATCCTCCCTAGTTGGTATTTGCGGTTTCGGTGGGATTCAACCCTCGCCCTACTCCGCCTGTTCTTTGTTCGGATCTGGCAAATCTGTAGTACTATCAATTGGTTATTGTTATCTCTTCTCGCAAGTATCGATTTGATCTTCATTGTGGATTGTATTAGTTCTTTATTTCATTCTGGTCCCGAAGGCACATTTCATTCCATGCAGGCATCTCCCTCCGGACATCCTCGAACACCTTCCAGCAGTTACTGCACGACCTTCCTGTTGCCACCACACGGCCTTCCTGTTGCTACCGCACGGCCTTCCTGTTGCTACTGCACGGCCTTCCTGTTGCCACCGCACGACCGTCCTGTTGCGACCGCATGGCCTTCCTGTTGCTACCGCACAGCCTTCCTTTTGCCACCGAATGGCCACATTCCTTCCTCCGTACGAACCTTCTACTTACAGTTTCAGGCGCCAGGAGTTAGGAACTTCATCACTAACGCGCCAAGGGCTCAGGAACATTACAGTGGTATCAGAGCTAGTGATTCTGCCAGCTTGTGGGTTTGAATGCAAGTATATACCAGGAGAAGGAACAGATATCATTCGGCTGATAGAATGGAAGATCAACAGGATCCTACCGCTCAAGTCATGACATTGCTAAGAGAGCTCACTAGAAATCAAATGCAGATCAATGACACTCAGCGACTCGTGGAGGAGACATTACGAAAATTGGCAGAAAGCAAAGCATCCACGGAGCAAAATGTGCAAAGTGACAATTCTGTTGCAAGTGGGGCACACCCCGAACCAACACGCTCTCGACCGTCGATGCCCACCTTCCCCCCCTCGAATGGAAGCACAACACAGAGAACAACCAACATTCCAAGATATGCAAGATCAACTTCGGGAGGACTGGAGGAATGCAAATCTGGAAGGGGATATAACCTACAAGGATTATGTGGATCTG
>MU225547.1:880733-898423 GCA_018584345.1 Thuja plicata
GGTCATACACTGCGGAGTTGACACTGAGTTCGGCCCTTACTATACTAGGCGAGATGGCACCCCTTTGCTCCGCCTCTCGTTCCACGTACTTTTCTACCGCCACGTCCCAAGACTGGAGTAAATCTTGTGTGACTTGGTCTTCCCTTGTTACTTCGTTATCCTCAATGTCACTGTCAGTCACTAGGGTTTGTTGTATGAATTCGCGGCCCATTATGCTACCATCTTGCTGCGCGTACCAAGTCACTGTACTAGCCTTGCACTAGTCACAGAATTGCCCAGCGTACCAATCTCGTACCGTACCTGTTCCGTACTATGGCAAACTATTAGTCACCGTACCAGTCACATACCAGCCCTAAGCTATGTCACGTACTGTACCAGTCACGTACCAGCCAAGGTACTAATCCTTACTAATCAGACCTCAGGTTCGATTTAGGCAGCGGCGCCAAAATGTTTAGTTGCCACTAGGATCTAATTGACCATGATGGTAAAGAACTGTACTATATGTGAAACAGAGATGGAACATGGATGGAATACTATATAACCAACACCTATATAATACCAGTTAACTCAAAGTACACAACATAGATAGATCAATTATTCCATTGCAGTCCTTTTCCAATTTTCCATAAAAGATAAATCTTACAATAAGATTTTGGACTCTTATATAGAGAGCCAAAGGTTGGTTCGAGACCAACCGTTTTCCAACTAATTACTACTAACAGAAATTGATTAAACATACTTTAACCAAACCCGACCATCTAACTTTATTTATTATTTATTGCACGCTTACACTAGGTATAGAATCTTTGTAGTGCCAAACTCACACTTGCAGGCCTTCGCATACAAAAATTGTGCTTGCATTTCCCTAAGACCTCATCCAAATGCCTCAGATGATCCTTCCATGTCTTGTTGTATATGAGTATGTCATCAAAGAGCACCAGCGAGAATTCCCTTAGCTTCTTGTTGAAGATGTGGTTCATGCAGGACTGGAATGTGGCAAGAGCATTGATCAACCCAAAGGGCATGACCAAGAACTCATAGTGCCCATAATGGCACCTGAAAGCTGTCTTATGAACATCCTATTCTCGCACCTGAATTTGATAATACCCTAACTGAAGATCTATTTCTGAGAAGAAGATAGCCCCATGTATCTCATCCAACAATTCATCAATCCATGGTATCGGGTACCTATTCTTTATTGTCTTCTTTTTCAGAGCCCGATAGCCAATACACATCCTAAGAGTCTCATCCTTCACCAACACTACCCAAGATGCAAAAGGACTCAAACTAGGTCTTATGTATCCCATGTCAAGCAATGCCTTGATTGCCTTCTAGATTTCATCTTTATATTTCTTGGGTTGCCTACAAGGAGTAGTGATGAACAGCTTGGCACCCTCATCTAACTCTATAGTGTGCTCAATCAACAGTTCCCCAAGGAGAATGTCACTAAAAACCAAACAGTATCTATCCAACACTGTCTGAAACTTATCATCGTGATAATGCTTAGGTTGGTTGTTCAAGGGCTTAGAACAAACCAAACACTATGCCTCCCATGCCACATCATCATGTCTGGATGTTGTCTCCATGCACTTCGCTAAAATAACTCTAGGTCCCTTGTTAGACATGCCTCTCAAAAACACCTTCTCTCCATCCACATTGAATGTGAACTCCAACCTCTTAAATCTCTGGGAATATTTATCAAGAGACTCCATCCATTGAATGCCCAAAAAAACATTCACATCCTCTAATACCACCATGTAAAATTCATTGATAAACACATAGTTACCTAGGGTGATTCTCAACTAGGGAACCATGTCAGTTCAAGGCATTTGATAGTCACTGGCTACCTTTATGTTGAACCCTTCATGTTCCCCTATCTACAACCCTCTCTTGACAACCAAGGCAGCATCATTGAAGTTGCGAGTGGCCCCGCTATTTAGCCTGACAATAACTCGTTGTCCTAATACACCTCACACCCAAAAGATGTTATATCGTGGCATACCAGATAGAGCAGCAATGTTCAACCCCTTTTCTCCACTGGTGTAGACTTCTCCACATGAGGTGGTTCCTCATTTGAATGCTTAGATTCATTGTTAGTGTCGTCTTCGACTATCAAATATGAGCTCAATGTAGTGAATCTTCGCCTTTCCAATGCATCTATGTCTTGGTTCTCACAACATCTACAACTTCTTCCTTCACAAGTCTTCTCTAGTCACTTCATCCAAATGGTTCTTCCAGACCATTCCTTCTAGAAAGGTTTCTTGCCTTTTTCCTTCTGTGAAATGGGTGGCTTAGATGGTGGTTAAGTCTTTGAAGCAGCAAAAGTCATGTCTCAAATTTTCTTGATCACCTCCTGGAGTGAGTTTGGGTGAAGAGCCTTGACCCAACCTCTCAAAGGGTCCAACAATTCGTCCACGAATAGAGATAATAATCTCCTCTCTAATATGTTTGTCAATAGCATAGAGAGCCTCTAGAATTGGACAATGTAGCTAGCAACCGATCCCTATGGTTTCAGTTGCGCTAACTCCTTGAAGTGGAGTTCTGGATCCTTCATGTCAAACCTCTCGATTAGTCTCTCTGTGAAATATGCATATGTGGTGAGTTGATCATGTCCTAGAGTTATCATGCTATGATGCCACAACTCATGAGCAATCCCGTCAAGATGCAGCGCTACGAATTTGATTACTTCATCTTCTAGCATGGGGTTAAGTTGAAAGCATGTGTCCACCTTTTGTACCCAAACACATGCTAGTGTCTTCCCTAAACCATCAAAGAATGGATGACTAAACTTGTTGATCTTGCTCTTCAAGTCATTATTGTAATCTCTATTACCCTTGTTGGGAAAATGTCTCATCTTGAGATCCATGTAGTCCTTTGGTTGAAACCCCGCATCTAACCAATCCTCTTTGAATTGTTCCTATAGCTCAATCAATGTGAGAGCATGGCTCTCCCGATGCTCAACTCTACGTTGAAAGGTGGGCATCATGGGCCATAAACTAGTTGCAGGTGCGCGCTGGTTATGAGTCCTATTGACTGAGTTGTCGTCGTGTTCGTTGTTAACCCCATTATTTTCGTCGCGATTATTGTTGTTATTACTCACCATGGTATGAGTCAACAACTCCAACAATTGGGTCAACCATTGACTACTCACACGCTTCTTGGTCCTAAAAGTATCCAAGCGCTTATTCGCATCCCCTCTATCACCCGTGTGTAATTCCTATTGTTTATTGCCTCCTAACACGATATTGGACTATGAATCTTGACGAACCCCCAGAATGCTAAACATTGTCTACCTTGATAACGAATGGTGCATGAGGCACAACACTTGCTAAAGGTTTTGCAAATGATATAGAAGGTTAAGTGGGCTTAACCTTGGACAAAACTCCATGGTTAAGCGTACTCAAATTTTAGTACTAGGATGGGTAACCTCTCGGGAAGGCCCAATGCTTAACCTCTGTGACCATCATCTAGACACAATGAATACTAAGTGGATCGTTCATTCTCATGAGAGATATGTTCTTGTGAACAACTACTCACGAACCATGGGTCAATGAATTTGACTCAAAAACTACATAGTTGAATCTGCATAGCCATATCACAATTGTCTCTACCTTCCAAACTTTGGCTAGATGCCACTATTTCCTCATCCCTTGATAGTAGTATCTTCTCTCCCGCTCACTCATCTACAATCACAAGCTGGTAGGAAAAACCGTCTCTAATACCACTGAAATGTCCCTAGCTAATATTACAATGAAACAAAACAAATGCACCCAAAATTTTGTACAAAATATCAACTCACAAGAATATTTACAAATTTATACAACTCGAATGGGGCCTAAATTATAACAAACTGTAGTTCAGAATGAAAATATTGCCATCATAATCAAAATGATAGAATATTGCTTGCACATGTTCACACACCAAACAGAAGATGAATCTGATATGCATCCACGTTGGAAGTCGTGGATATTAGCAAGAGTACAACTCCATTGAATTTTGGATTGAAAGGGACCTTAATATCAATGATTAGCTTCCCTGAGCTCCTGCTCAATTTGAGACCCTTAGTGAATAACTTGAGATTGCAATTCCTAGATATCCCACACACTCAAGGATGCTACCACGTCAACCTTGATGACGTTGTTTGTGTATAGTCATAGGCAATATCTTGGATGCCTCTGATAGGTTTAGATGGAACTTAGAAGGGATCACAACATACTCAAGGAAATTGCACATATTGTCTCTGTGAAGGATCACAATGGGATCAAAATATTGTGTGCGGGCACAATGAAATCCTCCCGACCCAATATATATATATATATAATACATTCACTAAGCATTGTCTTGGCTGAGTTGAGATGCCCTTTGAACTGAAGTGGTTTGGCTTGGAACAACTTCCTTGAATTAGCCACTGATCAAATTGCTTATGACCCCCGCAATAATCCCAATGGTCATTCTTTATTCGATGGGTTGCAAGTTGTTATTCCTTTGCTGATGTGCTATAGATCATTGAGTCATGACCCCTAAACAAGTTCGCAGCCCCATACCAGCATTACTTATAATTAGCTCCTTGTCTCGCAGCAATGATATGTCTTCGAAACGCTGTGACTTTACCCGTAGATGATCAACCCTTCTCTTAGTTTGAATTTCAAAAAATACTGAATACAATTTCGTCTCCTATTGGAGACTTCACAAAATTGAGTTTTGGCAAACTAGGATGGTAGGTGTACAACCAAAACTGCGCATTGTCTTAACGATTGAGCCTCTGACAATAGCAAGAATAAATCCAAACATCAATGCCTCAATTGCTTCTAAAATTACTCCTTCTACACTACCTTCAAGGGTGTTTTCCCCCAACATATTTGAATTTCAGTTGGACCCATAAAGGAGGAAAATAAATAAATGTGGCCCTAATTAATTAATATTTTAATTTCAATGGGCCCTTAATTAACTAGTATTATTAATTCACTTTAAATAATTACTAACCCACAAAAATTACGTCGATTATTAATTTAATCCCATTTTTGCCTTTATCAAATGGCAGGGGCCATGACATTTGTGGACAATTAATCTATTTTTTAAGTTTTCTCATAGGTTAATTGGTGAGCAAGGGAGGACTCCAAAGTTCTCGAAGAGCAAGGGATTATTCAAGTAGGGCGTTGTTCATGGTAGTTAGTTTAGAGACCTCGTTGAGTCTTATGGTGCTTTCAAAATGCAATTTTGGCCTTTAGGAGGCTCTCCAAACTTTGTGGAGAAGCATGATATTTTTAGCTAGTTGTCAAGTTGCTTTTGCTCATCATTCTAAGTCCTCAATGATATATTGGTATGATCAAAATTTTGTATTTGTTTGATTTTAATGCTTTCCACAACTTGGGTGACTTATTAAATTAATTAATTATTAGAACTTAAGTTGTCATAAGTAGGAAATATTAAAAAGACAACTAAGGTATAATTATCTATTTAAAAGTATTTTAAGCTGTCTACAAGGCGATACCTAGGCACATAGGAATCTTTTTCACGTAATGAATTATTCAATTTGAAAAAAGAGTTTGTGGAGGGAAAAGGAGATTATCATTTTATTATTATTATTTTCCCTCTAGAATGTTATCAAAGGAGGTTCAAAGTTCATTGTTGAGGTTAGCCATGTTATGGTATTTGTCTCTAGTCAAGGAGAACCTTTATTTGTCTCCAATTTTTTTGATGTTTTAAATGAGTTTTTTTTTTTGCAAAGTGTCATTGATGTTGATTGTGTGAATTATTCAGCCTTTGGGAATTGTTTGAAAAAGTTGTGAGGGGGTCGTACTATGTGGTCTTTTGGTTGTACCTCTCCTACAAACTGCACTACTTTAAAAGATCATACCTCATTTATACCACTTGTTAAAAAATACTTCGAATTTGCATATACAAATTGTGAGAGGCATATGGATTTTTTTATATTTCATGAACTATTCTTTTTTTTTTTGGACAAAAAGTAAGATATTGAATAAAAGATGCGTAAAATGTGAAAATATTTTCTTATGCATATTAAAATACTGCATCTTGCTAAAGTAAAGATCAAAACCTGTAGATAATTAATCAACTGTTGTTGTATACAAGTACCAAGAGGCGCTGAGCAAAATGATGGCTGATTGGAAAACCCTATAAAATCTACTCCAATTTTGTCGCATTCAGTTCCATCGAGCGTATAGCGTGTCCTTTCTATCAACATCCACTTCATGAAATCATTTCCAAGTTTATTTGGTTTACCAAGAGTCTATTAAATATAAAAAGAAGAAAAATAATTAGATGAGATAAATAACTATTTTTAAGGTATACACCAATTTGCAAGAAGAAAGGGTTCCACCATACTAGTCTCTCTTATTACAAAAACCAAAAAATATACATGAAATAATAAAGCTTACCTCACATAAACAATCTAATATAATTTAATACAAAAAGGCAAACAAGCATTGTTTCCAAGACTATATTCAATTAAAAATTCCATAGTTTAGTTTTTCAGAAAAAGGAAGAAGTAATTGCCACGATGATGACCCAAACTCAAACTTTGAAGGATATCTAATCCTAATTATGTAGGATCCACCATGAAATATTATGTCATAGTTTAAAGCTTAATACGGCCATATATTAATAATCTTTGGATACAATGAGTGTATCAACAAATACGAAAGGATTCAAAGAGAAATACGGGCATGGAGAATTCTTTAGACACCATGAATATATCAACAAATTAGAAGGATTGATATTAATTTTTTATTCATGCCTACAGGGTGCATGGACCTCTATGTAGGCTCTCATAAACAAACAAATTAGAAATTTTTCCATCAATATCCACAACCTAGTCTAAATTTTCATAATCATGAAGGAATATTTTTTATAATGCATTTAGTTTTATCAACAAAAATAGAAAAATTCAAAGATAAATACAGGCATGCAGTATTCTTTAGACACCATGAATATATTAACAAAATTAGAAGAATTCTTATTAAATTTTCACCCATTTCCATAGGGTGCATGGACCTCTAGGTAGGCTCTCATAAACATGCAAGATAGAGATTTTCTTTCACAACCTGGTCTAAATTTGCTCAATCATTAAGGAAACTTTTGATAATGCATTTAGTTTTAGGTAGCAACCATCTCCTTGTAGGAAAATGATGCAATCTAGATTGGGGACCTAATGAAGACTAGCCACTCTAGCAGCCCACACAACCTCACACTCACATATGTGCACAATGGAAGAAATAATCTAAAGCTACAATGATTTTATTTAATTTTCTACTCTATAGCATCATTATAACTTGCATTACAAAAATAAATTATGCAGGGAACTACAATAATTTTTGCAACTTGTCTCCTAAGGCTTTCATAGCCTCTCTCATTACAATCCCCTAGTCAATCTCTAGGAATCTAAAATCTTTTCTTGAGTCTACTAAATAGAGTTCCATTTCCATAATTCAATAGGGATCGTATTTCTCAAACCTTTGCTAAAACAAAGATGCGCCACTACCTCCATTCATCAATAGAGATTGATACCTCATCAAATAAAAAGAGACATCTACTATCCCATCCAAAAAATAGTTATAGAATCGTGTCACCAACTACTTAGAGAAATGACGTGGAACCAGGGGTGGTAATTTTTTTATCTAGAATCAACGATCAAGCAAAAGAAAACATAGAAGAAAAGCCATTCAAACTCAATAATGAAAAGCCTCATCAAGATTGAATGGACCAACCCAACACAACATAACCAAATCTGAAACCAACGTTGTTGCCCTCTCAGTTGTTGCCCTTGATGTCAAAGACACAAACTCTTGCATGGATAGTATTTGGCCACCCCCATATTCATATAGGGTATTGACATGACACTATGACATATATTCATGTTGGCTTAGCATATATTCATGTTGGCATGGCATTGCCATCATGGTATTTTCATGACAGTTGGTATTGATAACAGGTGACAATAGGCAGTAGTTATTGTTATATGTGACAGTGAGCTTGGCAGCATTTGGTTGACTTGGTATTGTAGTCCTCAATTTTGAATTCACAAAATTGGACAACCCTAAGCAATTTTCTCATGAATTTGTAGGCAAAATTCTCTAAGTTTGGTGTTTAAAAGAATGTTTTTCGAAGGCAATCAATTGTACCTTTAATTGGCCTAGATTTCTCATCCTACAGATACCATTTCCGAAGGTTTCTGTCGAGTTTTCCTTTGTTTTTCTTCCCTGACTGTAGATACTCGGTTTTTGGTAACCTTCGAGTCTTTGATTGATTTTTCTTGATTGTTTGGTTTGTTTTCGGTTTTGTTTTCGCCCTAGGTTTGTTGCATTTCGAATTCTGCTCGTATCGAGCTATCTTGGGCCTAAATCAGCTTTTTAAACCTGATTGCAAGTCTTTATTTCTTTTTTAAAATCTTGTCAAGTGGGCTTTTTGTCAGTCATTACATGTCATTTTGGGTGTCATTTACTTGCAAAATGGAATTAAAACTCCACTATTACCTATTTGCAAGGGAATATGTATACTTTAATGAGATTATAAAGCATTGGTGGGCTTTTTGAGCTCCATTACATGCTTTCTCTTTAAAGTTTAACTGCTTGTAAATGTGCATGAGAAACTCGTCCTTAAAACAAAAGGATGTTTTTAATCAAACTTATACTTGATAGTGTGTTTTTTAAGCTTATTTGCAAGTGTTATTTTTGTTTTAAAATACAAGCATGTTTTATTACAAATCAATTCCAAAAGCCCATCATTGGCTTAAGAAAGGTATGGTGGCAATTTTTATTCGCATTGCATCTTCTAAAACCCGTGTATGTGTTTAAAGGATTTGAAAAACATTATAAAAGTCCATCCCTGCTCTTTTAATATGTTTTTGACATGCTAAAACAAAGCTAAAACCCATTACTCAAAGATGGTGATTTTTGCAATTGTTAAATCATCCAAAAAGCCCGAGTGACTTGCTAAAGTGTTTCTAAAACCCGTCACTAATTAAGGGCGGCGATTTTGAGTTGCTCAAACATTCAAAAATCCCGTCATCGCTGTTAGAGACTCATTATTGACTCGTGAATAGCATAAAAAAGCCCGTCATTACTCATGAGTGGCGATTTTGGCGTGTTAATTCAATCAAAAACCCCGTTTTTATTTTCTTACATTGTTTTGAGACTTGGGTTTTGGATCAAAAAGCTCGTCCAGGGCACAAAAACGGGATTTTAAGGGAAGGAATTTGTTTTAAACTTGCACCAGCAATTGCAAAGCCGGTCTAAGGCATTGGATACATAATTTTTCAAGAGTAAACATTCCTTTACTTGCAACGTCAAAGGAAAAGCCCGCCTAGGGCATTTTTGACTTCAAAATTTGAATGAGAATAAAATTTGCAGAGTTTGTAGTCATTTGTGAATCTCCAAACCAGCGTTTTTGGTGCTGAGAGATTCGCCATTTGTCAAGAGATTTTGCCAAGATTGGTCATATATATTTAATGGATGAAGTTTTTCATTTTTATTTGACTTAGAACTCATTCAAAGCCCAATATAGCTGCGTTTTGGGAGATCGTTTGCATTCGTTCAAGTCCATTCATGGTCGTTTTTATGAATCATGGTTTTCATGACCATTTCGTTGTCATTTCTACATTTCATAGGGCATTTTTGTTCAAATCTGGGTCGAATTTGATGAAGTATGGGTCATTTTTTGCTTTAAAACTTAATTTTCTTTGCAAAATCCCAGTCGTTTTTGTCTAAAATGCCATTATACCTGCAAAAATCCCAGCGTTTTTTGTGTTTTCCTTCCATAAACTTGCTGCACCAAGGGTTTGTATGATGCTATTTTCCAATTTCGGGTCTGAGGATTTGCATTATAGAAGATCACCAAAATGAGAATGCAAGTGTGTTATTGAAATTTGTTCGTCTATGACTGACTTGCTATTGGTCTTATAAGACCCAACGAAGGACACAGCATACAGCTGCAGACCAAGAAGATGTAACAACAATCATTTTGAAGCTGCCCCTGTATGTGCAAATTTAGACAAAGCTACAGCAGAACCTCATTTTATTTTCATGCCTTCATTAATAGCTATTCCAGTTATATTAAAGCTTTAAAATCAATTTTGAGCACTTGATGATAATTTTCTATAGAGTGGAGGAATATTTATTGAAAAGATGCTTAGGATAAGGGCATTTTGAGGAGAACAGCAGATTGATACCCTTTTAGGTCAACATAATGGACAGTCAAGTGTAATTTCAATAGCTTTTGTGACAGCCATTAGTGATCAACGTGTTTCATAACAGTTGTAACAAATACGAAGATGCAGATTGGTTGCGAAAAATATGTTTCCAGTGATTCACTATTCAAACTCATGCTAATTTCAAGATGGAGATTGGTCCTATGACAGTTCGAGCAAAGCTCAAATAGCAACCAATGCAAGGGTGAAGATGTTACTTAAAGGTGACTTCATACTTCAAGCTTCTCATTTCAATTTCACCAAGAGAATTTCCCTATAAAAAGCTTGTTCTTCTCAAATGTTGTAAATTTGATTACAAGATGCATGTGATCTTCCCAACATGATGTTCTTCCCAAAAGTTGCAATTGATTTTCCCAAATTTGGATGCAGTCCTGGATGCGTTGAAAATTATATGAAATCGGGTTTTCTAAATCGCAATTACAAGTTTCAAGACTGGAGGATACGAGGTTGGAACAAATCAGATAATGGAGCCATACAAGGAAAAGGATGAGCGATGGAATGATTGTGGGCATAGAATGCTTTCAAGACTAAGATGGTCGTGAAACATGAAAAGATGCTTTTCCAATAAAGGCTTTTGTGATGCAGAATGATCCAAAATGCAGGTTCCTATTCCAAGATGTTTCCACAGAACTTGAACACATCAATCATGGAACATCTTGTAGCAGCATGAAGACCGACAAAGGATGATGTAATAGGAATCATATCTTGTCAGACACTTAGTTTATTTTCATCATGCATTTTGTACATTTGTTATTGACAAATTACATGTAATGTAAAACAAGATGTAATTGCATGTGATAGTATCACCTGCAAAGTTGTAACATGTAATCACATTGCAGGACATCAGGACTTGCAATGTTTAATAAGCATAGTTACACCACCCTGGTTACAGGGGGACGTTGGGACGGGGGGGCAAGTTTCCGAGCAGGGGNGGGGGGACAGAGGGGCCTCAATTTGGGAACGGCGGGGGGACAGCGGCGGGGACCGGGGGGTGTATATACTATACATGTGGTACTTAAAATGCTAGTTATGAAAAGATGTATAACAATATAAGACATAAAGATGTAAAATAGTTGTCAATAACTGTAAAATTGTAAACTAGAATTACTAAAAGTAAATACTTGAACATTGCATTGAAGTTTGAGCATTGAACATGGAACATTGAACATTGAAGTTTGAACAATAGAATTATAAATAGTCGAATCAGCAAATGGAAGAGTCCTAAACTTCTATTATATAAATTTATAATAGATATGATATATCAAAAATTATGAGCATTGAGTATCACTATCTTATAATAAAAACCAGATGATTACATCGAGTAGCCTGATATGAATATAAAAACAAGTACAAGCTACAAAATCAAAATGCCAAGGCCCAAAATGTAGTGAAGGAGGCCTCTTCGAGGGACTCTTTAGCGTCCCCCCGTCCTCGAGGGGGACTCTTTTGCGTTCCCCCGTCTCGAAGGGGGACTCTTTTGCATCCCTCTGTGCCCGAAGGCGGACGCCGGGACGTCCCCGCGTCCCTGACAGAACGGCGGCGAATGGGTGGCGCCGCCAGAAGCACGGGAACGGCGTCCCCCCGTCCCCGGTGCGTCCCAATCTTTGGGACGCTGGGAATTTTGGAGTGGACGCGTCCCCGGGGTACACTGTTAATAAGCAACTGTAGGTAGTCAGTTGTTGAATACGTCAAAGTTAATTGGACTTCTCCCACCTTTTTCTCTCAGCCCCTCACCTATATATAGGAGGAAGCTTCATTGTAATTTTCATCTTTTGGCAATGCAAGAAAAC
This sequence comes from Thuja plicata, assembly GCA_018584345.1. Taxonomy (NCBI): domain Eukaryota; kingdom Viridiplantae; phylum Streptophyta; class Pinopsida; order Cupressales; family Cupressaceae; genus Thuja; species Thuja plicata. The sequence goes on from MU225547.1 coordinate 892,749, forward strand.
TTCGCCAGTTTGTATGTGCACTCTAAGACTTTGAGTTTAGATGTAAATTAGATTGTTTTCAATAAAAGAGGCAAGTTGTATTGAGACTTTGTGCCAATCCAAACTGCTATGTGACAACATTTTCTTGAGTTGATTGTGAGTTTTGATGCTTTGTTCGAAAGGGATTTGAACTCAATCTTGCAGACTTTGAGCTGCATATTGTGTTTGGAGTTAGAGTTTGTTTCCAAATTTGGTCTTGCAGACTTTAAGTTGCACGTCAAATTTGAAGCTATTGTAGAACACACAGACAAGGAGGTAACTTGAAGACTTTGTGTTGCTTTAACTTTCTCAGTTTGTGCATGTAAGGTGAAATACGTGCTGGAGACTTTGAGTTGCACAAGTGTTTCATTCTCATTCTCAAAATCTCTTAAGGAGCCATGAAAAGGCTGAGCTTTCATGAGTTTCTTGGTTGCATAAAGTGTTGGTACGCTGAAGGTTATTCTTTAGTCTAATCTTATGTTTATCAGAATTATTGCTTTAACAAGTAGTTTGTAAGTGACATAAACTATTGTTTTAAGATTGTATTGTAATAGTAACTTCTATTCTGAAATAAGAGAATAGGATGAATGTCCCGCCACGATTTAGCTTAGTGTAAATAGTAGTTAAGTGTTTTGTTGATTCCAGTAGCAATAAGAGGGGGAAGCCTTCCCTGAGAAGTAGGAGAGACTGTCTCACATGTTGTGGCTAGAACCAATGTTTTGCAATTGATCATTGAAAACTGTCAATTGAAAAATATCAACAGTTTTGTAAGTTGTGTTCATAGTGACTTACAAAATTGCCACCCAACTGTTTTTGGTGACACTGCTCGAGACATAACATGCATTCAGAAGCTTCACGCTTTTGTTTGAAGTATACCCGTGTTCTATTCATTGGATTTTTATTTCCTGTAGTTTTTCAAGCTTTCACCAAGGACATGTAAATGGCTGCCCAAGGTCTTTGGGGAAACGCTTTTGGTCCGCTAAATTTGGCTCTACCTCTACATGCTCTTCTTGTTAGCTCGCGAAAGAATTTTCCCAAATTCTTTGGTGATGGACAACATCCTGATGAGCACATTGCTGCTTTCTACATTGCATGTGGTGTTCATGGTGTTGAACATGAGGATGTGTCTGTGAGGTTGTTCGTGGAAAATCTCTGAAGCGTGGTTGCTTACTGGTTTTACCATCTACCACCATAGATTATCGCAAACTAGGCTACTCTCATGGCCAAGTTTGAAGAAAGATTCAAGCCTCCTGAACATGCTCATGCCCTGTTGGCTCAACTCGCTCAGTTGAAGAAGGCGTCTCATTTGCCTATGTGTGAATTTGTGGCACATTTCAACAAGTTGATACGAAGAATTCAAGTTGTTGCTCAGCCTACAACTGCAAATTTAAAGTTGTTTCTTTGTCAATGCTCAAATTCCTGAAGTCAATTTTCTATTAAGGAGACCAGCCCCAATTACTCTTCCGGTAGCACAAACTTTGGCGATTGGAACCAAGGATGATCTCATTCTTTCCGGGCAGACAAGAATTGAAGCAAGTGGGTTTGAAGAAATTTTATTTTCTTCTGATTCATTTTATTCCATCAAAAGAACGTATCTTGCAGTGCAAAGGTTGGCAAATGAAATGCTTGCCCTCAAAAAGAAAATAGCTCATGGTATGTTCTTCGTTCCTCATGAGGATGTACAAAGTAGGCCTCTTCCAAATGTTGTTCGTAGTCCTATTGGTGGGAATCAACAAATGTTAGTTTCATCACCAAAGAAGCTTGCTCTTGAGGCACCATCAGTGAAGTAAGTAGCAAAGCATCCTGGAACTGAAGCTAGTGATCTTAAAATTCTCTTCAAGGAAAAGGAAGCAGATATAGCTGACAACTCCTATTTCTGGTTTTTGCATTCTCGAAAAGTCGTTGATGAAAAGCAGAAAGATGAAATTCATTCTTCTAATGTTCAAGCGAATGAAGACAATCATGTCATCAGACATGAAAAGATGGACATGCAAGCAAGTTCTAATCAAGCTTAAAATGATGCACTTGTGTCTCAAGGTCATGAACTTGAATGTCCTACCCCAGAGCTTGAAAAGGAACTTCTCAAAAACAATCAAGACTTTCCCAAGTCTGGAGTTTGTGAACAGCATACTAAGGTATGCAGTGCAGTCATATTGTCACCTGAATCACATGAGCAAAGTTTTCCCAATCAAACTAAGGTGCTAGTGGTTGATCAACCAGTTGTTCAAGTTGCAGATGGCAAGAAAAGATCAGTCTTTGTTCGATCAAGGGGTTGTCCCATAAGACATCTCGCTTGGTTGGAGGCCAATGAAAAGTCGGTAGTCCCACTTGTACCTGAGCATGAAGATACAATTGAGGAAGAGGATAAACATGCATTTGCAGTTCAGCAGGAACAGTTTGAATTCATGGATCTACGTTGGGGCAGTAGTACATATGCTTCATCACAAGAAGGTGAATTTGTCCATCTCTTCCAAGAGATGTTACATCAAGCATTGACATCATTATTCTAGTTGTTCGTAGTTCTTCTATACAAAGTTGTCTGTGAACATGGAAGGTACTTCAAGCTGTTCAAGAAAGGCAGCTATTTTGCAGACCCTGTCAATGGCTTCGTTTGAAAGGTTTCAATCTTTGGCTAGTTTTGTTTAGGAGAGGTTTTTGTTTTCAATAAGCGCGTTTGCACAAGTTTGTTTTGTTTTAACTAGGTTTGCTTTGCATCAGTTGCGTCATCCTTTTAGTCGTTTTATGTCTTTGATGCTTGACTTTGTAGTCCAATGGATACTAAGGCACTTAGAGATCTGGATTCTACATTCCTCATTGTTTCAAAAGACAAACGAGGTACGTTCCCCAGTCATAGCCAACTGTTGTCCTCAATTTTGAATTCACAAAATTGGACAATCCTACGCAATTCTCATGAATTCGTAGGAGAAATTCTCTAAGTTTGGTGTTCAAAAGGATGTTTTGCGAAGGCAATAGATTGTACCTTAAATTGGCCAAGATTTCTCATCCTACAAATGTCATTTTCGAAGGTTTTTGTCGAGTTTTCCTTTGTTTTTCTTGCAAAAACAAGTTTTTCGTCCCTGGCTGCAGGTATTCGTTTTTTGGTAACCTTCGAGTCTTTGATTGATTTTTCTTAATTGTTTGGATTGTTTTCAGTTTTGTTTTCGCCCTAGGTCTATTGCATTTTGAACTCCGCTCGATTCAAGCTATCTTGGGCCTAAATCAAAGTTGTATTTTGGGAGATAATGAGCAATTAAGTACACTACGGGTGGGCTTTTTAAGCTTGATTGCAAGTCTTTATTTCTTGTTTTAAAATCTTGTCAAGTGGGCCTTTTGTCAGTCATTTTGGGTGTCATTTGCTTGCAAAATGGAATTAAACTCCACTATTATATATTTAAAAGGGAATATGTAAACTTTAAAGAGATTGTAAAGCATTGGTGGGCTTTTTGAGCTCCATTACATGCTTTCTCTTTAAAAGTTTAAATGGTTGTAAATGTGCATGAGAAACTCGTCTTTAAAACAAAAGGACGTTTTTAATTAAACTTATACTTGCATAGTGGGATTTTTAAGCTTATTTGCAAGTGTTATTTTTGTTTCAAAATGGAAGCGTGTTTTATTTGTGAATCAATTCCAAAAGCCCATCATTGGCTTTAGAAAGGTATGGTGGCGATTTTTGTTGATGTCTGTAGCTTTGATCGGATAAAATAGTTATTAATAATAAATATTATGAGAAAAGATCAAACTATATATAATATCAACATATATATAATAATAATGGATATTAGAATAAGTATATTGATATATACACATATTTATATTGAATAATATTTAATCTCTTCCCATAATACTAATATCATAGATAAATTAAATATCATATTATCAAATGTACTAACACAATCATTATCGATCCATGGAAGAATCGATATATATAAGAGACCGATTAATATCGGTAAACAATACTGATCAATTTCGGTTATATCAACAGTTAACAACACCGATCAATATCGGTTATACCAACAGCTAACATTACCGACTTGTATCGGTTAGTTATTGTTTAACATACCAATCAAGTATCAGTTACTATATAATGTGAAAAGCTGCGATCTATGTTATGAATCCGTGGTATGAAGAGACGTGTTAATAAAGAGACATGTCTTCTCGTGGAGACATGTCTCTCTATTAACATGCCTCTCTCACATATATATATATTCATTCATGGATCGAACAAAGAAAAGCATATACAATTTGAATGCAAGTCTAATATATCTGATCTGCAAGAAATTCTAACAATATTTATTATTAGCATCTTTCATATAATTCTTTCATAATCACATTGTGCATTGTCAAGTAATATTGAAGTATTATTCTTGTGAAGATCAGCCTCACATTATGCTGCAGATCTGAAAGAAGAAATATATTAGTGAATGTATAAATATAAAAAAAAAAAAAAATTGCATCTATTTCTCAATCTAATCAAAACTTTAACATGGTATCAGAGCCAAGTTCCATCTATAAAGTGTAACAGCTTGAAGGTACATCTTCAGAGCCAGTCTAAGGAAGATCCGATCAGATTATATAAGCAGAAATGAATCACATATGAAGGAACAATATCTGTAATTATCACTTGTCACCTTGAACATATATTGAAAGACGTGGATGTTGTTCAAACTGCAATTGTATTCTTGAGTACCAATATGGATCAGATCCCCAGTGGAATGATCACAGAGTATGTAGCAGCTCAGAAGGGATATTGCAACATAACTTCTTATGCTGAAGAATGGTTCAAGTTCATGCTTGAAGGAAGTAACGAATAGAAAATTACACTCAATTTTAATTGTGTATGACCTCCGAATGTCTGTGAATACGACCTCTATATATACCAATCTGGAAGTATTTTACACGAAGGAAATATGTGTTCTCTGATATGTGATGTGCACTGCATAACGGGATGTGTATGACGATCCTATCGTGTCGTGTGTGTAATGAGCCTAAGTTGGCCTCATCATTAAACCATGTAATTTTAATCAATTACTGTGCAAATCATGCGATTGACATTTTGTCAAACAGTTGGCAGGCAATCTAGCACTGAGCTTAATATGACTTGTAGATAATTTCAACTGTTTGTTTTGATGTTAGGACATTCCTCCACTGATTTGCAGATGGATTTAAAAAGTATATATAATCTTTTTCGCCTTAATACTCACAACTTTAAATAAGTCTTTAAAATTGAAACCATCATACTACAATGTTTTGAAATTCTGGAAATACCACTACTTTGCCAATTTCATTAAGTTCGAATTGAATGTAAAACAAATTTGTCTAAACTTAAATCTTCAATGACGATAACTCTTAATATACATTTTAACTTATTACAACATGCAATATAATCATGCCTCATAAAATACGATATTCATTGCTACAAGTAAAACCGATATATATATAAGAAAAACCTGTGATCACGCCTGGAATCTCAGATTGGGATTGCTAGATGCCTATAACCCCACGTGCAGCCTGATTGTGTCTCTGTGGCAACAGCAGTTATGGGTGAATAAACTCCCTGCCACCTCACGCGACGCCCTGCTGGAATCCTCCACGCAATGCCCCAGCAATCCCTCCGCAATGCTAAGGTAATAGCCGCGGCTAGTGGTGAGCCCACAAGG
>MU225547.1:898989-920219 GCA_018584345.1 Thuja plicata
TGCTCTTCATAATATAAACTTCTAAATCGTTATAATAATAATAAAGTATTATTATTATTATAATAATGCCTTATTATTAATTAATAACATATTGTTATTAATTAATACAATTAATTATCAAATATAACTCTAATGATAATTCCTGCAACACCTGCCATACTGACTGACCAACAAGCTCATCACTGTACTGCCAAAAATGGCAACTACCAAAAATAGACTTACTATAAATAGTAAGTCCCCAGCCCAAGAAACTGCACAACTGAACATCGTCTGGAGAATTGACCACTGTCGATACTACCCTGTCAGAAAAAGAAACTGACCAACTGACTTACTAAAAATAGTAAGTCCAGACTTACTAAAAATAGCAAGTCTGTCAACTGGGACCCTCAAAACCCTGCATCAGCTCACGAGGGTCGCGATGATGAACTGACCAAGTCACTGCCACAACCTGCTAAAAATAGGGTCATCACAATGTGTTTGCAAAGGATGTTCTTTGTCAAAGAACAAAGGTTGCAATGGTAATGGTAATGGTAATGGTAATGCATATCAGAAGTTTATGGTTTGTTGGCCCAAGGTACGTGGTATGGCCATGAACCCCATGGAACATCCTCGTGGTGGAGGAAACCACCATCATATAGGACCTTTCACTGGAGCAACTTGCATCATGATGACTTGCATCTACTAGTGAATAATGATATAAGTACTTTTATTATGATCTCTTGAGTACGTTTATTTGTTTTTGTAGTCATTCTCTTATATGTATTCATGCATGTACTATAAGAGCTATTTGCCTTGATCTTTTCCTTTGTCTTCGGGGATGTTCTAGCAGGAAAAGAAGAATGGTGCATTAGATATACTACCAAGGCATTGTGCAAGACTCGATCTTATGAAAGTGGCTCCAAAATGATCTTGGATCCAGTACTTTCATGTCAGAAATGGATCATGCTAGATGATGTGAGTCTTTTGGAGAAATATATCTTCTATGATTGTGATCCTATAAAAAGGGTATCCTTCTGTGACAAATGAAGCAACTAGAGGATTTGTTTAAATTGACTATCAAGGATTATATTGGTTCAGAGGGAGAAGATCATGTCGAGATGACTTCTCCAGTGACCAGGAAACTGTAGCAATCAAGGAGTAGATGGTAGATATGCAATACATGGTTGTGACATTCTTGGTGCTTTTCTTGGAATCAGCAAGGTAGCAAAGCAAGAACCCTACGATAGTCTTGTGACCCAGCTTAGGACTAGCTCTATGATGTACCAACATAAGAGATGAGTATTTCATACCCTTGAATAATGTTCACTAGTTCATGCTATAACATTGGGATGACAAATCTTGTATGCGTCTATGTTTGGTATTTCCCTTCGAGATAGCTTAGTTTTATCAACTATTTGTAATCTCTCTTTGGAATGCCTTCAAGACAAATCAAGAAGCATACGAAATTGCATTCAAGGGAAAGAAAACTTGATACCTACAGTTATGGAACTAAATTGAAGATCGACGTCGGATTCAGAGGGAGTCTGACAATCTATCAGAGGCAACCTTGGACGAGGAGGTCAGAAGGTTGATATCACAATCAGAGGATGTTAGACATTTCATCTAAGGCAACCTTGGACGAGAATGTCAAGAGGTTGATGCATGTACTTGGAGCTTCAGATGGAAGACACATTATCATGAATGTTTGGTGTTGCCAAGCCTGGGGATAAATCCACAGTTTATTGCATTCACTCATGTTACTATGGAATCAGACAAGTACATTTGTGTACAAGAAACTACATCTACGAATAATAAGAGGTTCTGCCAAATTGATCTTTGAGGATTTTGATCATAGTGATTCAAAGGGAGTAGACCATGGAGAGATGGTTTCTTTAGTATATAGACAAGGTACATTATCACTAAAGAACGGACAGCCGATATTCTCACCAAGCCTTCTAAATTTTGTACAATTTGAGACTAGCTTAGAGTTGTGGAGAACGAAGCCCTTGCTAAAAGGGAGTCTTAGCATTAGTGATTTCTTGAAATGTACTTTATTGGATTCTTCTCTATGAGAAAGAAGTTAAAAGTAAAAGCCTTCTTCCACCCTTTGGGAGTAGCCATGGTGGATCCACTCTCTGATATGGTTCATGGCAGATGTCATGTGTGTGACTCCATGACTTTATTGGCTTATGGGCCCCCTGTGAACATCGTTGAAAGGTGACGAATTTTCAATGATGAACACTTGTAATTGGTTGATATTGTTAGGTGACGACTTTACAATGATCAACTTCATTATCATGATGGATATCATGAAACGAGATATCTGTAGACATGTCATGATAGTTAATATCTCTTAGGACATTATGGTAGATATCATGAGACTAGATATCATTAGATAAACCATAAGGATTTTTCAAGAGATAATCATGGTGGATATTATGTGACTTAATATCTGTGGATATGCCATGATCAGATATCCATATGGTAGGCATCACGAGACGTGATGCCAGTGCACATACCATAGTTATGGATATTGTTGAGAGTTATGGTGAATATCATGTGACTTGATATTCTTTCTCATGCCATATCTCCATATATCAAAGTGAGGTGATATTTTTTCTTCTGCACCATAAATGGACTTATTGTGTTTCATTTTTGGATAGATTTAAACCTCCCTAGCCAAGAGGGAGTGCTAATGTTTGTACCTTCAGTCGGATAAATCTAACTGATGAAATCAAATGGATAAGTGAACGTTTGATATCTATCCTTTTCATATATACTGATTTATGTATTTGCCATAATCATATTAATCATAACATGATTATGAATAATCATGTATATATTTATGATTATGGCAATAAATATGGATATATAATTATATATATATATAGAAGAACATTCATATCATATCTGCGATACTATTGGAGATAAGTTGACAAATATATCCAACTATATTGAGCAACAACATTATAGAAAAACATTGAGTGTTGAAACATAGCAATAACAAGGAATGAATAGTGCAGAGAAATATCGAAAGACAATATCGATAACTACAGATCGATATTAATATTCATCTTAGCAATATTCTTGTGGAATCGGTGAATAGCAAATACAGTCTTAATACCTATCAGATTGAGTTTATATTAACAACAATATAGCCATATTGGTATTGAAAAGAGAGATACAATATTGAATATCAATAATTGTAGATCAACATTGACATAAAGAATCCAGTGATATTCTTGTGAGACAACATAAATTGTTTATAATATCGAACTGTGTAGAGTTTGATTATATATACATTGAATATATGTACCAGCATATTAAAGAAATAAATTATACACACAAATCTGACCATAACTTTACACTGAGTAGTGTGCAACTACAATGAGCTATATTATTGAGATATGTCATGGTGGATGTTATGAGACGTAACATCCATGGATATGCCATCTTCTGTGACAAGCATCATGAGACTTGATGCCAGTGCACATACTAGAAATGATATGAGTAAGGTGAATATTATATGGTTGATATTTGTGAACATACCATACCCTTGATGATACCGTGAGGTAACATCATTTATGGTGGATATGCCATAATTTTTGATATCACATTGAGGTGATATTTTTCACTCAGTATATGATCTATGAGGTATACATGAGGATAGGAATCATCCTCTCTAGCTAAGAGGGAGTATTAATGTTTGTAGCTTCGATTAGATAAAATAGTTATTAATATTATGAGAAAAGATCAAACTATATACATGTATACATATCAACATATATAATAATAATGGATATTATTGTTATATATCGATGATATATACACATATTTATTTTGAATAATATTTAATCTCATCCCATAATACTAATAACATAGATTGATTAAATATCATATAATCAAATGTACTATCACAATGATTATCGATCCATGGAAGAATCGATATATATAAGAGACCGATTAATATCGCTTTAACATACCGATCAATATCGGTTATATCAACACTTAACAACACCAATCAATATCAGTTATACCAACAGCTAACATTACCGATTTGTATCGGTTAGTTATTGTTTAACATACCGATCAAGTATCGGTTACTATATAATGTGAAAAGCTGCGATCTATGTTATGAATCTGTGGTATGAAGAGACATGTTAATAGAGAGGCATGTCTCCTCGTGGAGACAAGTCTCTCTATTAACATGCCTCTCTCACATATATATATATGGATCGAACAAAGAAAAGCATATACAATTTGAATGCAAGTCTAATATATCCAATCAGCAAGAAATTTTGAAGATATTTATTATAAGCATCTTTCATATAATTCTTTCATAATCACATTGTGCATTGTCAAGTAATATTGAAGTATCATTCTTGTGAAGATAAACCTCACATTATGATGCAGATCTGAAAGAAGAAATATATCAGTGAATATATAAATATAAAGAAAATTAAAATTGCATCTAATTCTCAATCTAATCAAAAATTTAACAATTTTTATTCGCATTACATCTTCTAAAACCTGTGTATGTGTTTAAAGGATTTGCAAAAACATTATAAAAGTTTGTCCCTGCTCTTTTAATATGTTTTTGACGTGCTAAAACCCATCATTACTCCAAGATGGCGAATTTTGCAATTGTTGAATCATCCAAAAAGCCAGTGTGAGTTGCTAAAGTATTTCTAAAACCCATCACTACTCAAGGGCGGCAATTTTGAGTTGCTAAAACATTCAAAAATCCAGTCATCGCTGTTAGAGACTCATTATTGACTCGTGAACAACTGAAAAAGCCCGTCATTACTCATGAGCGGCGATTTTGGTGTGTTAATTCAATCAAAAACCCCGTTTTTATTTTTCTTAAATTGTTCTGAGACTTCCATCTTGGATCAAAAAGCCTGTCTAGGACATAAAAACAGGATTTTGAGGGAAGGAATTTGTTTTAAACTTGCACCAGCAATTGCAAAGCCCATCTAAGGCATTGGATGCATAATTTTTCAAGAGTAAACATTCCTTTACTTGCAACGTCAAAGGTAAAGCCTGCCTAGGGCATTTTTGATGCCAAACTTTGAATGAGAATGAAGTTTGAAGAGTTTGTAGTCATTTGTGACTCTCCAAACCAGAATTTTTGGTGCTAAGAGATTCGCTATTTGTCAACAGATTTTGCCAAGACTAGTTATATGTATTTAATGGATGAAGTTTTTCATTTTATTTGACTTAGAACTCATTCAAAGCCCAAGATCATTGCGTTCTAGGAGATTGTTTGCATTAATTCAAGTCCATTCATTGTCATTTTTATGAATCATGGTTTTCTTGACCATGTCGTAGTCATTTCTACATTTCATAGGGCGTTTTTGTTCAAATCTGGGCCGAATTTGATTATGGGTCATTTTTTGCTTTAAAACTTAATTTTCTTTGCAAAATCCTACTCGTTTTTGTTTAAAATGCCATTATACCTTCAAAAACCCCAGCATTTTTTGTGTTTTCCTTCCAAAAATTTGCTGCGCCAAGGGTTTGTATGATGCTATTTTTCAATTTCAGGTCTGAGGATTTGCATTATAGAAGATCACCAAAATGAGAATGCAAGTGTGTTACTTGTAATTTGTTCGTCTATGACTGACTTGCTATTGGTCTTATGAGACCCAAGCAAGGACAAAGCATATAGCTGCAGACCAAAAAGATGTAACAACAATCATTTTGAAGCCGCCCCTGTATGTGCAAATTTAGACAAAGCTACAGCACAGCCTCATGTTATTTTCATTCCTTCATTAATAGCTGTTCCAATTATATTGAAGCTTTAAAATCAATTTTGAGCACTTGTTAATGTTCTTTGGTGTGGAGGAATATTTATTGAAAGATGCTTAGGATAAGGGCATTTTGAGGAGAACAACAGATTGATACCTTTTTAGGTCAACATAATGGATAGTCAAGTGTAATTTCAATAGCTTTTGTGACAGCCAATAGTGATCAACGTGTTTCATAACAGTGGTAACAAATATGAAGATGCAGATTGGTTACTAAAAATATGTTTGCAGTGAATCTTCACTATGCAAACTCATGCTAATTTTAAGATGGAGATTGGTTTTATGACAGTTCAAGCAAAGCTCAAATAGCAACCAATGCAAGGGTGAAGATGTTACTTAAAGGTGTCTTCATACTTCAAACTTCTCACTTCAATTTCACCAAGAGAATTTCCCTATAAAAAGCTTGTTCTTCTCCTCAAATGTTGTAAATTTCATTACAAGAAGCATGTGATCTTCCCAACATGAGGTTCTTCCCAAACGTTGCAGTTGATTTTCCCAAATTTGGATGCAGTCCTCGATGCATTGAAAATTATTTGAAATCGGGCTTTCTAAATCCCGATTATAGGTTCCAAGACTAGAGGACACGAGGTTGGTGTTTGCCCCGTAGGGTAAACGAGTTTAATGCATAAGAGAACAATAACTACAATAGAGAATAATGTGCCAGAGAACTCACAATGCTTTTATATTAATTCATTCAGTGCTTTACAATGTATGCCAACAACTTGTACTACGCAACAGTGTCCACATCCATAACATATAACACGCCTCATTTAAGGAAATACATGACATATATAGAGCCTGAGGGGGTGCAAGGCGAACCGTCGCAACCATTCCAACTACGTACCCCTCAGTTACTCTAACTAGCATTAACAACATGTTTTTCCGACAACAACATCCCCCACAAAAAGAAAGTCGTCTCCCGACGACGCACAACAAAATGGGGATAATGACAAGACCCAACTATACACAAATCAAGATTAAGGGGCTGAGAAAGTGTCCTTGAAGAAGATGGCAGCATTGATGGTGGTGTAGGTAAACCCCTGCTAGCTCGCAACTCGTACACCTACTGTGTCCTTAGCCTCAGGTCTCGCTCTACCACCATCCTCCGCTCCATAAGAGTTTTCACCATCATCACTGCCTCCAAAACCTCCTTATCCTTCTTGTCCACTACCTCCATAGCACTCACCAGACGGGTCTCCAACATGACCCTCTCAGCTCTCACCTCAGCCAACTACTGCTATAGAGCTGACCTCTGTGTCTTGGCTGCCTCCAACTGAGCCACTAAATCACCTCTCTCCACTACCCAAGCTGCCTTCTTACTAGCCAACTCCTTCGTACGGTGGGCCAAGTCTCCCTCAACTGTGTGGAGCCAGGTGGCCAACTCCTCCCGAGCTGATACTGCGGCCGCCCGTGTGGCCTCATGGCCCGCAGAGATGTGTTCTGCACACCTGAGGGTCTAATAACCTTCCCGGAAGGCCTGCTCAATCTCTCGGATGAGAACTGCAACCCTACTCTCTCCCGCCTGCTCTCAGAGGGCCCAATCATGCAGCATCTCCAATGTCTCTGTAGTTGGCCATCCACGGGTGTGATGTCCCCAATTTTAGCAGGCATTGGCAATGGCTTTGTCAGCTCATTATCGCGACCCTCGTGAGTTGACGCTTGGTTTTGAGGGTCCCAGTTGGCAAACTTGCTATTTTTAGTAAGTCTGGACTTACTATTTTTAGTAAGTCTATTTTTGGCAGTGTAATGGGTGGCTCTGGCAGTTAGTCATCACCTGCAGTGGATGTTGGATTTATTGCACAAGCTCATATTTTTTAATTAATTGTTTATTAATTAATAATTAAAGTCATATTGTTATAATACTTTATTATAATAATGTTTTAGAAGTTGATAATTAAGAGAGTTGTGAATTGAAGCTCTTTTTGGGAAACTGTGGCCAAGCATGGGTTATAAATATGAACTCATTTCATTGGGATTGGCATTCAATTATTGATTAAACTTTTGACTTTGTGGCTCTGTGCCGGAAATTTCTGAATTGTGCCCTTGCTGAAGTATAAGGGTTTCTGAGTTCTTCTCTGTTGCAATTGTGCTGAGGTAAACAATTGTAAGATCTCTCTACTATATTTTTGTGGCTAAGGAGAGAATTCACTTACTTTTGGAGATTATTATCTGAGGAGTCTTGTGGATAATTAATTGGCACACTGAGAGTGCAATTAATTCTGAAATTGAATTTGTCATTGAACTGAGACCTGCTTGAAGAGGTCGATTTGATAAAAGGTGGAATCATTCCAGAATTCGATTGGAGAGTTTACAAACTGTGAACTGAATCATTTTATTGGAGGTCGATTGGTAAATTTTGGACGTTGCAAATTGATTGTGGAATCGGGATTTCAGTCTGCCGTATATCTGTCATTGGCGACAGAGGTTATAATTGGCTAGAGCGAAAACTTGTTGGAAGACGTCAGCCTTCTACCATTCGCGTGAGCCCTCCTTGGCCACAAACTTCTTTCCTTCTATCACGTGGTGACTGCAAATCGCGAGGGGGAAGTCAACGGTTGGCTATCAACGCTGGAGTCCAGTCTTCTTGGCACATGGAAAAAAATAAAGAGTTTCAGCAGCCGCCATTACCAGCTGAAATAGTTCCAAAAACTAATAACAGGTTCTTTACGCATTGGATTTTGTTGAAGCATTAATAAAGTTAGTCAATCTGAAATTTGTGTTTGAATAAATTCGTTGAATGTAATTTCTAAATTTCACCAAATAAGCATTTGAAATAATTGTGTATGGCTGGTTGAGAAATGTCAAATTGGATTTGAATATTTAAATAAAGGAGTTCTTGCTAGAAATTGTTATCTTTGTGCAAAATCAAATTGAATTATCAGCAGAGCTAGGTTGGGCTGATTACAACGGGACTCCTAACAAGCAGCAAAGGCTTCAGGGCAGCCTACCCGAACAAAGGCCAACATGCGCTCCAAGTCCTGGGCAACTCGCTTCTGGGCACGTGACTGAGCGAAGGCCACCACCCATCGTGCCCCTACAGCCACATCAGCAAGATACTCCTCTAAGTCACCACCAGCAGGTTCCCCAAGAGGCTCTAGTAGCTCCTTATCCTGAGGCAAAGGAATCTACCTAACTGGGGAATCCTCTCTCTCCAACTCGCGGTCATGGATCGGTGAGTTCTCCATCCAAGTCAACTACCTGCTGACTTAAGGGTAACTCCCATTGTGGTGAGAGGATGGCTGCCCCAACTGGTGCCAAAGGTGTCATCTTGAAGTTACTTAGCCAAGTGCCCATAGCATCGTCTAAAGGGGCACCACCTGTCACCACCAGTACCTTCATAGGTTGCTTATCCAACAACTTTGCATCCACCGTCACTACTGCATCCGTATTGACCACCACGAGGGTCACCCGTGCCTCCCTTGCCCCTGTAGGTTGCTCATCACTTTGTAGCGTCCCAACCATTCACCCCTCGACTCCTACTGCCAACTCCATTGGCTCGTTGGTGGATGGTGGGGCGGCCCCTTGTGGACCCCCTACTGGGTTGTACCATGCTGACAGGATCCCTCATCTAACCAAGGCCAGGTACAGGAATTGTTGCCATCGTCATACCAATAGATGGGGCTGGTGTCAAGGATGTTGCATCTAAGAGAAGTGGCAGAGTGAACAAGACTCGGGGAATAGCACCACCCGAGGGAGTAGGCATGGCTCCACCTGCTGGAACTGCCGAATCGACTGTCTCTCCTTTAGTCGTCTCACTTCCCTCACTGGCCCCCGAAGTCTCACTCGTCTCCTCTCGGCCACTGTCAATGTTATCTTCCGACTCTGACACTACCTGGTGTTTCCTCTTCGGCCCCATCAGCATACCAACTGTGTCCAAGTGCCACCAGTAGAAAATAGGTGGCTCACCAAGCGCTAGACTCTTCTGTGGCTCGACTTCCAATCTATCATGTGGTAGTTGTACACGAGTGGCATCCAGGGAAAACTCAATTGCGTAATGAGGCATGTAAAATGTTTTATGCTAAAGTGTCATGAACTCGTACATCCTCTCTACCAATAAAGATGCCCAGTGGTAAACAATGCCAATTTTGATACCATTCATTAAAACAATCTGTGATAGGTCAATATCAGAAGCGTGACTTGAACCTATAAGCCGACTCTTGACCACACCCATAAGACAACACCATTCACCAAGTGCAACGAATGCTTTCTTGATGTCGCGGCTCTTAGAAGCAGTACTCGCTATGGAGTCCATCTCTGCTGGTGTCAAATCTCTCAAAATCACCTTTATCCATTTTTCTTTTTCCTCGTGAGACATCTTCATTGCCTTTAGTTTCAATCTTCTTCCCTTTCCTGCCGGGTATACCAAAAACTCCCATGAAATCAGCCGCTGCAAAGGTAATGGTGAGGTCATGGCCAGGATACTTGAAACTGCTACTGCGGCTAGACCTGTCAAATGTCTCGATCATCATTTAGAGCACGCCTTCATAATCTTGAATAGAAAAATAGGCTTATGTATCGCCCAATGTACTTCAGCCCACGGAATTTTCCCCTTCACAAAATCATTCTCTGGTGTCTCCTGCCACCACATTCTGCATTCCAAACCATTTAATCCCTCAAATTAAACACTTTGTGGTCTAACGGCATCCCTTTGGGCAGCCATCTGAACTTTGGGCCTCAATTTCTTCTTTGTTCTTGTCCCTCCATCCACTCTTCCTGCGATTTTTACACCCGACGGTAAAACCCTTGTATCTTAGTTCATTCCTGAAGAACTACTGGATGCCGACTGTAACTGTTTCTTCCAGGCTTTCTTCCTTGTTGTATCCATCAATAACTGTTTGGTAGTTTTACAATTTGATATACTATTCCAATCACTAACTGCCAGAATTGGAACTCCATTTCGTAACTTATTTGTCTGTTGTCGTACAAGTATATGTTGCCAGTCTTTTATTTTGTACAGTCTTCTATTTGAATCGTACAGCTCTCCTTCTTTCTCCTCTAATGCACATACCTCTTTTAGTCTCCCTTTGCCACGCAAGAAATCCTCTATCCCATATACTTGTAATGTTTTGTTTTTTCTGGTTGTGGTTGTATGGCCTTTTCTCCCTGCACTTGAATTGTTGTACTAAATTGTCATTTTTGCTTCTGCATAATCGGTCTTTTACCACCGTACTGTGGTTTCCTTCTTGGCCTTCGAACTTTATTTATCTTAGCTCGTACGACCTCTTCCTTCTATTAGCCGCACTGTTTGTTTCGTCTGATCGGTTAGTGAAATGCTTAGCCATACGGGAACATGTGAAGGCTTGGGCATTTTTATCATAGGTCGTATGGCCCTTTTATTTCTTACGGCTCTTCCCTTTTTCTTCCACCGTACGGTGGTTGTGTAGCCCGTATGGGGTCACCGTATGGTGACTTTATCATCCGTTCAGTGTCCACCGCACGATGACTGGGTCACCCATACGGTGATTGAGTTCCTCGGTTTTTTTTATAATAAAATTATTTAAAATTACCTGACCTCCTAATGGGCTTTTCTGGCTGAACCGGGTCCCGCTGACGACGGCATAATTTCAATTTTGACCCTTTCACCGCATCCGAAGTCTCCCTCTGATCGAATGTCCACAGTTTAATTGCCCCATTTTCACCGACTTCGCGGACTTTGTAAGGATTGAGCCAACGCACGTTGAACTTCCCAGGTATGATCTCATTCCGACCATTATACTTCAAGACTAATTGTCCTGCGGTGAATCGCATTCGCCGTAAATGCTTATCATCCCATACATTCTGTCTTTGTTGAGCGGCCTTTGTTGCCCACTATGCCATCATCTGTCGCTCATCCAGCTTGTTCAGGGCATACAGCCTTTCCCACAGACTCTCCATGTCACCCAATCGGTTCTCGATCGCAATTCGGAGGCTTAGTACCATAAACTCCACCGGTACAATGGCTTCTTGTCCATACATTAATTGAAAGGGTGTCTGAGTCGTACGATAGGCCCATAGAACCAATGGTAGCTTCTCACAATCTTCCTGCTACACTCCGCACGATTTGTAGATCATCGACACCATCTCTGTAATACAACTCCACATCCTTATGGTCAAATCTAGCAATCAACCGCTCAGTGAACTCCCTATAAGAATGTATAAGTCTGTGGTTTTGGGTGACCAACCCATGATGCCATCAATCATAGGCCACGCCCTCTAAGTGAAGCACAACAAACTGTGTAGCCTTGTACTTGGGCCTACGCTTAAGTAAGAGGTAAATATCGAGCTTATGCACCCAAGCTCGTGCACTGATCTTCCCGCTACCATCAAAAGGAGATAAAGTAAGCTTGTTGGTCACTCGCTTAAGGTCTCCATTTTGTTGTTGTCTGGGCCATCTATCTCCCCTAGCCCTCAAACTATTCCTGCACTATGCACAAGACTGGGATAGTGGGAGTGCATCTCTGACATGTTGTGGAAGAGCTTGCCACTCATCATAGGATGCCATAACTATATCCTAGAACTCAACGCCCTCCAGTGGGTCTATTGGTATCTGCTCCTAGGGGGAAAATGTGCCTATAAAGGCCAATCTATTGTATGTGTGTGTCTTGTCATGTCTAGGGGAGCCAAATGCACTACCATCCGATGAAGGAACCCTGCTACTCTCCTACTGCTTGTAACTGAAACAGACCTACACAATTTGTCTCATCTACCACACTTATCTCTATGCCGACCCAAATCCAACTAATCAACTTGTAACCTATCTAAAGCCTACACAATCCGTGGTTATGTATTAACGAGAGTTCTAAATAACTCTCGATCAGGATCCTCCTGCTGATTTTTTCCTCTCTGTGAGGGACTGCTACTAGCCTCATGTAAATCACCCATACATGTTGGAGTTTTTGTATCAAAATCCAATTGTGCATGTGCTCTCCTACGGATGTAATACCTTTATGCCTCAAATATGCCTCGATGCATCCAAGTGAACTCAAAACCCTCATGAT
The DNA here is from genome assembly GCA_018584345.1 of Thuja plicata. Classification (NCBI taxonomy): domain Eukaryota; kingdom Viridiplantae; phylum Streptophyta; class Pinopsida; order Cupressales; family Cupressaceae; genus Thuja; species Thuja plicata. The sequence continues at coordinate 911,753 of MU225547.1, forward strand.
GGCAGGATAATGCTCTGATAGCACTGAGAGTCTGATAGCACTGAGAGATCCCCAACTGGATTTTACAGCAAATTTATGATGTTTTGGTTTTTTATTGACTTTTACCAGTTGTTCAAGAGAAATTTGTCCAATTTTTTGGGTTTTCGATGTTTTCTAATTTTATTTGTGATTTTTTGATAATATAAATGCAATGCTTGAAAGAATGTAAGAAATAATTGAAATTTATTAACAGCAAGGAATGAACTCCAAATTAAGACTGAATTTCTGATTTTATTGCATTCAAACAATTATTATCAGAACCATACCAGGGCAATGTATAAACAGATCTATACAATAGCAAATCTGTGGTGAAATTGTTTTGTCCTACAAACTTCCTACTGTTGCCTCCAGACTGACAATGGCATACAGGGCAGATTTTGATTTGATATGCGATCTGCAGCTCCTGTACGTAACCTCCACCTAGAGGAGGAACGTGGTCTCTGTCTGGGCTATAGGACATGCCCTAAATCTCCAAAAACTGATTGAAATTGCAAACTAACCCACCAATCTGCAACCTGAAACATCAATCCTACCTAATCCAATACGATACAATGATGTATTCCTCTAAAACTGATGTCAACTGTAACCCTATCAATCAATGTTGTTGTACGGCTAAGATAGGAGTGAATGTAATGCCATAAATATGTCGCCACTGCCTGATCTACAAATCTGATCACTCTAAACTACTCATACGATTCTGATTCAAGATTTCTCTTCAACAATTCGATACCTCTCTAATAATAACTCTGATTTGTGATGTATACTACCATCAGACATGCTGGGGTTTCATCCAACTTCCTCCACTTCCAAGAGTTTTTGTTCCTGGAAGCCTAAATGCTGCTCAAACCCTTCCCAGAGCTCAAACTTCAATAGTTGATGTGAAAATAATAACCTGTATAATGAAAAATGGCTGCCAAATTCTGTTTTAATTTTCATTCTCCCTTCAAGAAGTTTGATCCCTAATAGCATTTCTCCATATTATTTTAATGACTTAAATTACATTTATTTCTTCTCCTATAGTTCGAACTTCAAGGCCTTATTATTCATTATTAGAAATTGACCCTTTTTAATAACAAATTATAATATCCATCACCTAGGAAGGTGTGCTATGGGGCCACTTATTATATTTTATCATAATCATAAAGTGACGAGGTTAATTCACTTTATTATTATTTTAATTAAAACAAACTTAGGAAATAATTTGACTTTCCCAATTTATTCATAAACTGATCATCTGGACTCCAAACTAAAATCTGACTAAAGCCACCAGTCCAATGATGATACCAGATTGTTACAGGCGAACTGATAGTCTCCCCTAAAAAATAGGGGTCCTCCCTAAAAAATAGGAACTACAACCAAAGTTTCCACAATGATCCTGGAGGTCCCCTGATGTGTTCTTGTAAACTCCCAGTCAATCCCTAGAAAGTAGGTATCCCTCCTAAAATTTAGGAGTTGTCCCAAACTTCTCAAAACGGATCATAAAGCCCCTGCGTAGCTCCACAAACCTTTGGATGAATTCCCTATCCATACTATTGACCTACAAGAACTGGGATAATAGACCAAATTGGGATAATAGCCCAACTTTTGCTAACAACTAAGTTGTCTAAGAAAGGGATATTACAATTTTTATGATAATCCTTTTGATGATTGATTAACAACATTGTAGATACAAGACAATTACTATTTGTGATTGTCAATTTTGTAATTGTAATTATTTTCATTTGAATCGTGAAAATAGACATATATGATATGGCATATGACTTAATATTGAAATTTTGAACTATCAATTGGCATTTAATATTTTTTATCTTTGGCATTTGGCATTGATCAATGATGAAGTATCATACTATAAAATAATTTAGTTTTACAATTCTATATATTTCTTTAATATTTTGTGTGTGTATATATATAGACACACACACATACGCACCCGAACCCACGTACCCAAACCCCCAAAAAAAATTCTTGTACCCCCATAATAGGTTCTTGTACCCGTACTCGTACCGACAACATAGTTCGTAAGTATGTTAGTAGTACACTCATAGTTCTAAAGATAAAATATAGCTAATTTGAAATCATACATGTCATTATATCCTCATCAAGCAAAGTAAGTAAATCAAAAAGTCAGAATGAAAAATCCCATATTGCATGTGTGGACGTCAAAAAACTGAAAAAAAAAATATATATATATATATAGTGGCAAGCTATGTAGCAAGACAAATTAGGCAACCACTTTAGTAAAATGCAGATTATAATTATTGTATGTTTAGTTTGAAAAATTTGAACTGCACATAAGAATAGACACTATTATACGATTTCAATAAAACTTGCCTTATATGAAAGGAAAAAAGAAAAAGAAAAAACTATGCATAGTGCTATATACCTGAGCTGGAATGGAGAGATACATGTTGTCAAATGATGGTACACTATGATAACCATTGAAATCGCCAATTAAGTTTGCCTTTAAAAAGTTGTCATTTGACACTACCCTCTTATCTTGTGGGTTCACATTAATTATAGTCTGCAAAGCCAAAATGAAATCTTGGTATATGATTGACTTCAAAGTGATTCATTTATAATTAAAATCAGGCATTCTCATAATCAATTTAAGTTTATACCGGTGCCATTCAAATTGTCATATTCATTTGAATAAACAGTTTCCAACAAAATAGATGGTGATATTTTGATCCTAGCTACAATAATGGACTATCAATTCTAGATGTATACAAATTTAAGATTTATTTTGTTAAGAGCATTCAATGATTCACATATGATAGAATAAATTTATTCTTGGGTCAATATAGGCACAATGCATATACTTGTAGACCGCCAAATTATGAAATTTCCAGCATTCTTCTCCCCTTTTTCATGTATTATCCTTTGGCAGAAGTTATTGTTTAAAAAACAGATGTACAATTTCCTTAGCTCTAGCATTATGTTGACTATATTTATCTCTACGTAGAAAATTGTTGTCGAAGAAACATATAAATCTCCTTGCTCCAAAAAGATGAATTAGCAAACCTGCATGCATTAGGAGATATAGGTACAATTAAAAATTTAGGTGATAAGAATTGTCCTTTCAAGTTATCTACAATTCTCATTTATATCCCTTCTAGAGTTGTAGTTTTTCATAAATGATGAGCTAGTGGAGAAGATCAAATATACTATTTTGAGTGATCAATTTTATAGATCCATTTATCAATCAAAAGCCTACTTCTCATCCATCATTTTGGCAGGAATGTTTCCTCCATTTATTTTTCGATTGTTATACATTAAATTGTTGTCTATGAAGTTATCATAATGGATTGTAGGATTCAATAATTAATATTGATCCAAGTTATGGACCACATGGTTTTAAATATCATACAATTCTACTTTTGGTGTCCTCAAATCTAAAGGCATAAAAGCCTTAAGGAGTTGTTATCCTTATAGGTGGTAGGATTCAATAATTAATATTGATCCAAGTTATGGGCCACATGGTTTTAAATATCATAAATTTCTACTTGTGGTGTCCTCAAATCTAAAGGCATAAAAGCCTTAATTTAGTAATCACAAATTTTGATATCCAAGATGTATTCCACAATTGAAAGGTTTTTCTAAAACTACAACACTAGGACAAAATATAAATAAAGTTTCCTACCACTATCTCTTTAAGCTAATTTAATTTTGCAAGTTAGGTGAGTCCATTTCAAAGATTCACCCACTATTTTTATTAATGGGGCTATGATTGTTAAATCAGGAGGGCAGGTTGACATGCCCTAGAGCTAGTGAGGAAGGAAAAGAGTAATCCTCCCTATAATGTCCCCTTTGTAGATGTGACCAATTGGTAGAAACCTTTAGCCTATCTTAATTCCAATATGCAATTATTAAGCTGTAAGGGGATATTTACTTAAAATTAAATTAAGTTGTCTAAAGCCACTCATTTTAGAGGCAATTTATATTTAATTATTATTTTTTAATATGGAGAGTTTGTCAAAAATATGCGATTTTTTGGAGGCTCAAATGTAAAGTCAAAAGGAATTGTTAGAAGTCATTTTGAGAGGGGAAATAAATACAATATTTCAAATGTTATAAAACGGTTACAGAAATAAGAGATTGCAAAAGAGAAATCATTCTTAGCATTCTATTTTCAAGCCTCAGCTTGAAAGATTGAGCAACTGTTCACCTTTTCTACCATAGGTTGAAAGCCCTACAACAAAGATTGATTTCAAGGGTGGAAACCCTCCAAGCCAAATTTGTGAGTGGATTCGACAAAGATTTAATGGTGTGCTAAATGTTAGGAAATTTTTGAAGAATTGAATCTTGATAGATAAATATCTATATATTTCATTTCCAAGATGCACCTGACTGAAATATTTGTATAAAAAATGATTAGTGAAATCTGAGAGAGAAGATTATATTCATAATCACTGATTACATCAATAAACAACACAAACCATACAATTTTTTTTGGCATGAACAACAGAGTTCTAGTGAGACCAACAGCCATTAAAAATGTCGCACAAATTTGAATTTTACTTTAGCAGTGGGAATGAATTCAAATTTTATCTACAGTAGTAATGCATCAGTTTTGGATCAATAAATAAGCTATTCTACAACATAGGGCAGAATTGACGTCATCCTTTGCAACAACAGGAATTTTAGGTATCATTTTATCTACTATTCAATTTACATGACAACTATTTGATGGAATGTTTCTTTATCAATTGTTAGGAAGAAGTTAAATGTAATAGCAATTGTTGCATTTTGGCTTTTAAATTGTTCTACAAAAATATGAATGTAAATCAACACATAATGTATGAGATATCAGCAATGGCATGTGCTCGCAAACTGTTTGTACACTTTCCTATGGTTATGAATGGTAGTTGCAGCTATTCCAAAGCACAAACACAGGAATTAAAAGGATTGATGACAGGCAACTATTTTATGATTTTTCTTTAATTGGGAAATCAATAAATTTGCAAGCTGCTTATATGTTTTTTATTGGTAGGGACATGATAGTGGTATCAAGTTGTTTTTCTTGCTAGCCTACGGGGAATTTAATAAATTCACGTAGACATGTAATTCATATGTATGCTGATTTTATTGTATCTGTGGTCGGAATCCATAGGCCAACATAATTATCATAAAGGTTGTGATAATATAATTATTATGATATAATAGTTATATATAGATATTCATAATATAATAATTATATTGATAATATAATTATTATATTATTGTGAGAATATAATTATTATATTATTATTTTGATAATATAATTATATTTATTATGATAATATATTAATTATATAATTAATTAATATATAATTAACATTTAATTAATGGGGTCCAAGGGGTTTAGCTTAGTTGGATGAAGCAATGAGTTCTCATTGTGGAGACCCTAGTTTAAATCCCAAGAGGGACATCTTTGTGGAATTCTAAGTTGTGACTCTTGGTCTTCCAATGGTTGTATGTCTCATTGTAAAAGACGGATTTATAAGTTGCGACTCTTGGTCTTCTATTCGTTGTTTCTAGTGTGGCTGCTCATAAGGAGCTCGTATTTGTCTTAGTTTGATGGTTGAATAAAAAGTTTGTAATGCTTGAATGAGCATAAGATTTGTAAACGATCTATAATATAAAAAACATTTAATTAATGGGGCCACATGTGAAGAGTGGTAACCCTTGGTGAACGGGCACCTCTCGCATATATAATGAGATGTGCAATCTCATTTATGAAAACATAATAATTGAATGAAAATGCAGATCAATAAATTAGGATGCTTGGGGGAGACAATAATGGATTGTCAATGGTTGGGAGGGCAATGAGAGTTTTTGCCCGTGGATAATCGAGCACGCCCTAAAATCAACATGGTATCAGAGCAAAGCCTCGGAATAATAAAAATATTCACACCCCGATGACACTCGGACTTCATCTTCCTGCAGACACGTAGCAATGATAGATGTTGTGTGAATCACGATATTGAAAGATTTATACATAAATACATATATATGGTGTATCAAATGGACGACTATAGATTAAGAAGAGGAAGGGAAGACGATATGGTGTAAGGGAAGCACAGGAGTCATTAGAGGCATATGATTACAGTAAGTATATATGCAGACTGTTGGAGCCTGGAGGTACCAATAATTAGTGCTCAATGGTTCCAATCCACACAGTGACCATAGCAATAGAGAAGAATACCATCGGGCTCCAAATTCAACATTCGAAAAGATACCTACTGCTGAAGATAAATGCCTCCAACGATATTTGAAGATTGACATCTTCCATCGAATAAATCTCTGCAAAGTACAATGACCCTGAGACTCAAATAGTGGCGAAAAATATATATTTTGAGGGAAACAATTATGTTACACGACTAATGAAGGTTGGTAATAAACGGCACAAGCTTTGGACAGAGATATTGTTATATGTCGGCTACCACTGAATGTATTTGGAGTTTGCATAATTAAGACAATGTGCTCATACAAGCACCCTAGATTGGTCTTTGTTTGCACTAGTGACACGTGGCACGGTCAGAAGTAATAAGGGATTTGAGAAAATTGGTGGTATATCAGGAGTTATATATATTTTAATGGTATAGATACTTGTTCACAAGGGGATTCGTCATCAGTGATGATTAAACAAGGTTAAGTAACGTCCTGTTGTCATGGCCTAGTGTTGTGCGACAACATAGAGATTGAACTTTTGTGAGGGCATCATCCCCTGGAGACGTGTGGACCAATATGGTTATTGCATCAAAAAAGTGGTATTAAAAGACTCAGCTGTAGCAAATATATACGCAAGCTTGGTCTATTACCTGTCTATGTTGCAAGTGATGTTGTTGATGACCCTGATGTGGCAAACGATTTCATTTGTGATAAGACGCTCTCAAGAACTCCATCTATATCTCATATACCTTGGTAGGTATTCCACGGTGGTTATCAAGTTTGATTGGCAGATTTAGCCAACTGTTATCACTTGACACTGATGAACTCTGATCTCAGCCAATTGAACAGCAACTTGCTGCACATCAACAAACAGTGCAAACCATACAAAAATGTCATATGGACAGTATCTTTACCGAGGGTAAATTTTACAAGCATAGTCTTTACTCCAGCTCACGAGGGCCCTTATCCTATGTCTCTATCTCTTCCCTATAAGTGTCGATTTTCTAGAATGGATCAAACTTTTTCCTTGCTCTATAAGCCTCAAGCTAATAGAACTTTAACTCCATATTTACTGTCTCTACAGCCTGTAGTGAAGGACATGTCTCAAGAATCTTTCCCAATGTGATAGAGGAAGGGATTCCCTGCTTATGCTTCTTCTGCATATAATAAAACTCTGACAACTACCTCACCACCTCTAGCAAGACCATCTTATCCGTAAGATAATTAGGAAGTTTGCAAGGCTCCAATGAAAATCTTTGGATCCTTTTGTAAGTAAAAGTGGGGAACTAGATGTACCAATATCCATAATTCTCGATCAATGTCATGGCCTACCTAGATAACCTCCTATGTAGTCCACCTTGAAGTGTGAGTGTGATGTTCATGGTGAAAATATCATTGATTCTCCTATAGCTTGCCCTTTCATGTAGTTGTAACTCAGGATGACAATCATACACCTTAAATTGTCCCTTATCATTTCCTATCAAGCCCCTGCATATAAGGCCTGGATAATTAATTGCTAGTAAATAGATCACATAGGAACTCATATAGAATGTCTTTGTTTTTTCTAACTTAATTGGGTATCCAGATGTCACTGATCATCCTGGCCCAATTCATCATCACAGTTCTTGCTGATATTTCCTCAATGAAGTAAAACATCCAAGTCTTGAACAAAACCGCTTGGGATGTTCCCATGATCCTGTTCAATGTGAAAATCATAGCTATGCTTCTAGGAATGATTGTATTATTATTCTTTTAGTCTTTTTGTGTTTTGTTCTTGTTTATGTTTTTATTTATTTTTAGTTTCTATCTATTCTTGTTTATTGCTATTTATGTTTGAATTCTTGTTTTTCTTTAGGTCTTTAGTTTTTTAATGTTTTTATTCTACTTGTAGCCTCTTTCTTTTATTGGTTTTTATTTCTTGATATGTCTTCTCTTGGTTTGTGTCTCTTATTTTTCCACCCTGTCTCCTCTTTTTTTAGAGTCTAGGTCTGCATCTGTAAAATTCCCTTTCCGAAGATATCCCAATTTCTAACAATTTACGGTTTGCATGTATATAACTGAATAGTAACAGTTCTGAGTTTTACTGGAAAATGCAAGGACATTTATATTGAAACTGAATAAGGATAAACAATACGTTCCAGAAATTCAACGGATTACTTCAAACGTCTAAGTATTGTTTATTTACCCAAAAAGTCATAGTATGGTGGAATGCAAAGAGTAGTAATGCTACACCAGTCTGCAAATTTATTCTTGGAGACAACCTTCAGGGAACATTGCA
>MU225547.1:938023-949210 GCA_018584345.1 Thuja plicata
GAAGATGGATTGACTAATCCATCTTCCGGGTCAACCAAACGGTCCAAATTATAACCCGAAGATGCAAAACCGGAATTTCAAAACCCGATTTTGTGATAATCAGGTTTTGAGTCAAATTCCAATTCCCTCAAACAAACAGTGCCTTAATGAAGAGGTGTGTCTTTTCCTAACATAAACTTGTTTCATAATCATGGCTTTTAAGAGACTTGCTAAATTATAACAAATCGCACTCTTTGAGGAGTAATACGTTAGGGTAATCACTGATTTGTCAAGGACATTGCTTCCCTTAATATCATCTTCTTAATAGAGATCGCACCCCAATCTAGGATTAGTTATATATGACAATCTTCCATGGCGGCCATCTATTAAGTATTAATATCTTTTAATCTTATCGCTGTTTATATTTGATATTGCATCACTCAATAACACGATACCTCTTAACTGTGGCCCATCCGCCGTATTGTATCACTAATTTATCCATAGTCGATTCATATCCTCCAAGTCGTTGAAACAATAATCAGCAATACCAGCACTAATGATAATTGCCATCATGACTAATATTTAGTATTCATGGTTTTAGTGACACCTATGATACATGTTGCTTAGTGTCTTTCTTGAGAGTCTCCCACGAATTGACAACACTGCTCAATCATTACTATGTTAATGTGTTGAGTCTAACTATCCACTGGAACTAAGAAGAACCGATAATATTCAAGTTCTGGCAGCAACCATTTGATGGGAATGCGATGCTTGAAGGATTCAAATGGAACATTGCTTGATCTATGAGGCCGGCTGAGGACCACGTGAAGACCATAATACCTCTTACTTGCTTGTTGGTTAGAAATAAATAATTTCTTCTAGAACTTAGCTATGTTGTTCCATACAAGGAGGTTGTCGTTCTATTCGGAATTTCCATGTCATCGTCTTACATTAATGGTGAAGGAAACCACGATATATGCCAAACTTATTTAATTGTATATTATATTATATCATATTTTATTACTAATTGATATATTTTAATATCATTATTATTATTTACTAAATAAAATTATATTATTATATTATTTATATTAATAAATTATAATATATTATTATATTCAATCATTAAGATATAATATCATATTATATTATATCAATTATATTTAACAATAAATTGGAGTTATTATTATTTATTTGTCTATTAATTTTATTTTATTATTTCTTATGAAATTCTATTCTAGAAAGGGGACATTACATTCTTAAATTCAAGACATTGCAACTCTAAATATTGATTTGTTTCATGTATCCTACACTATGTTGATAGTGCAGACTTAACTAGGAATATCTTCTCGTGGCTTATCAAGTGGCGACACCACATTTCCATTATTTGGATTTGTATTCCATGTCTTCCTTTGATAGCCTTGATTGTTGTTGTACCCTTGGTTACTTGACTATGCATTGACTTTGATAGTTACCACCCTAATTGTTCCTTTGGTAATTGCCATCTTGGTTATTTCTTTGATAGTTCCAATCTTGATTACTTCTTTGATAATTTCCTTTATAGCCTCCTTGGTGGCTATTTTGGTGCCCTTGGAAATTCCTTTGCATGCTTTGAAGTTGATTGTTCTGATTTCTTAAGTATGTGACCTCTATGGACAACTTCTTGACTTATCCAATTACCTCCTTCATCTCATCTTTCTCTTCTTGTGATCCTGTAGATGTAATTGCACCTTGAAGGTATGCAGGTAGAGCTGAAGGTGCTTAAGAAAGTGGAGCTCTTGGATATAGCACAAGTTGATTTGACGGAGCTTGAATTGAAGGTTGTGGGACTTGATTACTTGCAACTATCAGTCCAGAACTTATCACTAGTTCTGATATATTGTCTCATCTGTTGGCCTACTCGCATTGCCATAAAATTTGTCGGAGCGAGATGCAAATGTCTTGTGATCATGGATGTAGAAGAATCCAAGGCATTGTAATACATCTCTAGCGCACCTGCATCTTAAACAAAATAGGGAGCTTGCAATCTTGTGCATGCCATGTGGAAACAATTGTTAAACGAGGTTATGGGCTCTCTCTCTTGCATCCTAATATCTGCAAACTACCTATACAAATCCAATGGGGTGATAGGGATACCAAATTTTCCAATGAATGTTGTTTTCAACTGGTCCCATACAGTAATGGACGAGGTTGGCAAGTGAACAAACCAGTAGAAAGCTTCATCTCCTAATGAATGGGGAAAGAGTCTGCATGCAACATCATCATGTTGAATCCTCCCATTGCACAAGGCATCTTCGAAAATCTTGACATATTCTTCCAATAGAAGTTAAACACTTGCAATTTAGGCCCAGACTAACCTTGCATTGTTACTTACAATCAACAAGTACCAAAAGGTATGGACACTAGCTCCACCACTGATCATCATTCAACAATATCTTCCATTGAACTACCTTTTCTATTCAACATAAAATAAAATCCCTATTCTAAATGAGGAAATGAGGAAACCATGCAATACTCCAAAGCAACACAAGTAATCCACCATGAAGACCAATAATGAATTAGCAATAGCATTATGGCAACAATTTCAACAAGTCTTTCTCCTTACAAATGATAAGAGTGGGGGTTTATATAGGAGCCCCAATTACAATGAACAGTTAGGATTGATTTGAAACTAATAGCCCAAATTAACTCATAGAAAACCCTAATTAGGGTTGCCACAATCATTAAATACATAGCCAATGATAATAAGGCACCACCCTATGGGCCAATGAGAAAATAATATGTTGCACATGTCCATTTGTGAATGATTCTAATTAAATGATCTTGGAGATGTCAACTTGGAGCTCTCTGAATGGTTGAATGATGATTGGACGCCACTTCAGCTTGCTCATCTTTGATCCTTGTTTCAATTTTGTTTCTTCATCCTCTTCCTTTAGGAAATTTTCTCATTGAACTTGTCCTTGAAATTTTTCTTGATATCTCAATTTTCTTGAAGTGACGGGTAATTTTCTTGAAGTGACGGGTTTCCCTCTATTGATCACGGACTTGTAAATTTTCATGTCCTTGAACCCTTGATGATGGCAATCTTTCTCATTTGGAGACCTCTTGTCCTTGCATAATTTGATCATCCTTGTATGGTGAAGTCCTCTCCCAATGATTGGGACATCCTTGATACCTTTGTCAATTATCTCCTTGGCTCAAAATCCTTTAGCCTCGATCCCTCATGAAGACAGATTGGAGTCCCTAACAACTTGTCCTTGAATTAAATCCTGCTTGATCCTTATGGAAAATTGATGTAAACAGGGGACAAGTTGATTTCCTTATAAGATAATACTTATTTTTCAAGCATTTAATCAAGTGGAAAGTTTACTTGTATAGGGACACATGAATGTCCTTGCATTTGAACTTGTCAATGGAATCCTCCTTGTTTTTTTAAATCCTTATCCACATCCCTACTTGATGAAGGCTTGATCTTGAATTCTCTAAGTCTCCTTCTTGAATGTATCAAGTTCCTTTTGCCTTGTTGAGGAATTATCCATGTTGTAATTACTTTGTTGAATCCTTCTTTCCTCATCTACTTCCCTGCATTATCTTTAAGTGCTGTCCTCCTTTGAACTTGATCACTTTAGGTTAGTCCTCCTTCATTTCTATCCTTGGCCTTGAGCTTGAACTTGTCTTCCACCTTCTTTTGTTCCCTTCCTTGCAACTATCCCTGCCTTTGATCCGGACATGATTCCCGGTACAAAGCTCGAAGTCAGCATAGCATAGTGGATTAAACAAAGGGACAGATTTCAGACTTCTATAACCTTTAATTCTGTCCTTAAATTCAATTTGAAGACTTAGAAAATTAACACTTATTGCCTGCGAACAAAACGTGGAATTGAACAAATTCTGAAGACAATGTACTAACGAGCAAATCAATCCTTAAATGCTTAGAGTTCACAAAGAAAATCAGAGCTTTGAAATTATCAATTTCTGAAGACAAAGTCTGAAAACTAAGCTTGAGGACTTAGTCTGCAGACTAAGTCTGCAACTATGTATAATTAGACTTCAAGATCTTACAAACCACACTTTTAGATGACCAAAAATTAACTTTAAAAATGGAAATATCAGACCTTGTCATAAAAGTACACATTCTGATTTTCTGAGGACTGCATATAATAAGTCTGAAAATGTCCCTAGATCAGTCCTAACACCATGAGAAATGCATTTCAACTAATGAACAAAGGTTCCAAAATGGGTTAGAAATCAGATTATAAGCCAAACATGAGCAACAAACCACCTTTTATCAATATGTGAAATTCTGATTTCTGAGGACAAATTCTAAAACATACCTTCTTTGGATGATTTTGCCCTCTAAACTTGATGCTTTTTGCACAAGACCAATTCCATAAGACTCAGCAATGATCCTTGATTCGATTGGACAAGCTATGAATTTTGCAAAAAATCGCCCCTATTAGGAGAAGTTTCAGACTTAGTCTGAAAACTAACACTCTTTCAGCCTCCTGTGGTCTTCGAATTTGGATTTAATCCCCAAAGAGGGTCTGCAATGAATGCCAACAAGTTTCGATGACTTGGGAGCAACTTAGGATTTTACAAAAAAAACTGAACCTCTTGTGATTTTCAGACTTTTATGTCTGCATATTCGTACATTTTCAGCCTCTTGGCTGCTCCATCTTAGCCTTGAAATTCAAATTCTTCCCCTCCAATGAACCTGTAACCAATCTTGGGTTGATTTGGTGAATGGAAAATCTCTAATATCTTTTTGCAAAATCGACCCTTATAGAGAAATTTCCAGATTTTAATCTGAATACTCGTGTATTTTGTCAACTCACCTTGTGGATTTCCTCTTTGGGGGTTAAAGGAAATTCTGATTTTTACCCCAGCAACCTTACTATATCAGAATTTTTAATCATGGCTGATGTCATTTTCCATGGTACGATTTTCAGCTCCTTGTGCTTGGACGATTTTCTTATCAGCTCCTTGGCCCTTGCTTTGATCACCTTTGACCTTTAAAGTCAATCCACCATTAATCTTGTATTTCCTTATTCCTGTTGGAGGCCCTTTAAAAGGAGTTTTTGGCTTGTATCTCCTCCACACAGCCAATGTGGGATTAAAATTGCATTGTAAGAATTAATTTTGAGACTTGTGCAAAGATGAATGCAACCCCTTGGGATTTGTGTAAAATTGACAATCAATTGATAATTCGATTTCTACCCCCATTCCTTCAATTTTTTAATTTGCTTCAGATTTATCTTTGTTTTTCATTCGATTCTAGAGGTGGGTTTTCGATTTGACAGAGAGTTGCTTGCATTTTCATGGGTTTTTGTCTTCAGACATTCAACTTCATGATGCTGGTGAAAAAATGACCTTCATGAGGACAAGTAAAAATTCTTAATATTTCCCCCTTTGAATTTTTCTAAGTATCCATGATGGAAAATCGATTGGTAAGGCGATTATCACTTGTTATTCCTCCTTCCAAGTCAATCAAATATCATTCCACAAGAGGTAAAATCAATCCTCATATGGACAATTGGGATCCTCCACACTAGCATATGTTTCTTTAATCCATCTCAAAAAGGGGAACTTCGATCTTCATCTCGACTCTTGCTTATTCCTTTTTCATTATCCATAAGGGGAAAATCAACCCCTATAGGGATAAGTTTAAACCCATACTAAATAGCCTTCACGGGAAAATCGATCCTCGTCTGGACTTGGGGAGATTTCATGTTCATCAGGACAAAAGGAAATTCTTCTTCCATCGGGATTTTCCTAACTTTGGAGCTCAAAAAATATTCTAACTGGTGAATAGTGGAAAAATCATCTTCATCAGGACAAAGGGGAAAATCAATGTCCGTAAGGACTTGGTAATTCACTTAAAATTTTCTAAGTATAGAGCCCAGTGGGAAAATCAATCTGCATCAGGACACCTAACTTTGTTCCTTGTTCTTGATATCCAGAAGGAGAAAATCAAACTCCATCTAGACAAATTAATCCAACACATAGTTTTTTTGTTGCAAATAGCTCCTCATGAGTGGAAATCGATCTCTATTTGGATTTTCATGATTTTTCAAGGGGAAATTCTTTATCCATCGGGATTTGGTGCATTTTGAGAGTGGAAATTCTATATCCATGGATTTGAGAGTTTGAGAAAATGCTAGGGAGAAACAATGGATTCTTGCAAATGGGCCTTTTATTATGAGTAGGATGGGGTTTTTCTTAAAAGATTGGTTTCGAAACTTTAATCCCGAGAAGGCTTCAAAGTTCCGGTTTGGATTCGGCTTTATAATCAGCCTCAAGAATATTGGGAAACAGAAACTCTAAAAGCTACAGGAAACAAGCTAGGTCGATTTATCAAAGCTGATGAAGTTGTTGAAAAAGATGACCATAGCACGTATGCAAGGATTTGCATTTGAAAGAAATCCTTTCCCCCTCTACCACATGTAGTTGAAATCCATTCTAATGAAGGAATATGGTGGCAAAAGAGATTCAAGTGGAGAACATAGATCAGAAAGGGAATTGATCAGAGAGTGAAAGATTGATGACCAGAGCAGAATTGTTGTCCAATGCCGCAGTCACAATTCCTCAGGTTAACGATCCTTTACCTCAACCTGGTTCGAATGTTTCGGTCCCTACTTTGTTGGAAGGGGAATCAAGTAAATGTGTGGCAAATCCTTTGCCAAACAATGATTCGAGGAAGGTGTTGACAAAAAAAGGTGTATTTAAATAATGTGGGGGTGACTTGTACCAATGATAGCAATGGAAATGTGCATTAGTTAATGTATAATCTATTGGAGCAGCCTTCTCCCATCCTTAATTCTAACCCTGTTGAGGGACGGCTTGTAAATGAAGTTTTAAACACTTTTGGATGTGATGGTGTGACAAGGAGTCTAAGAGAGGTTCACTCGTTGCCACATGAGAGTAGTATGGATAACCTAGGTGGAAATGTTTTGTTCATGGTAGATTCAAATTTGAAGTCTTTTCAAGTATCGCCAGGTGAAGAGGAGGCTCCCTTATCGCATTACAAAAAAATCCACATCTCCCCCTCTAAAGACAACCTTAAGCTAGTGGAAGTTGTTGGAAATGAGTATTCCTCCCTTTCTCCACCCTCTAAGGGTATTTCAAATTCGCAGTCAGACACAGATGGAGATTTCTTAGGAATGGAGCATGATGAAGGTATTATGGAACCCAGAACTATTAAGAAATCTCACTCTAAGTCCTCGAAAGTGAAAAATAGAGAAAAGAATAGGTGTGGGCATAAATCAGTGAAGGTAAAACTTGAGATGGTTAATAGCACAAAAGGTCAAAGAAAGCTTAGATCAGGGAAGGGTTTCTCCCTTCCTTCCTCAGATGCCATGAAGTTCCTTTCATGGAATGTCAGGGGCTGCAATTACCCTAACAAGAGGCATCTTATCAAGAGGGGTTTTGATCAGATGCCCCAGAACGTGATTTTACTTCAAGAAACAAAGATAAGTTTAATTGAAGCTAATAGGTTGTTGGTCAGTTGGAAGATTCGGAAAGGATCCTTTATAAAGGCAAAGGGTGCATCTAGAGATCTTGGTGTGTTATTGAATCCTTTTTGATAAATGTTGTGGTTTTAACTCAAGCAAAACGTTGACAATTGATTTAAATTAAATCTCTAGCTTTGACAAAGATTCTCTGTGTTGAATATATATGGGCCCATTAGTGTCACTCAAAAGACGGATGTTTGGAATGAATTATCACTAAAGATTCAAGAAGCTAGAAAGGAAGTGATTATTCTGGGGGTGATTTTAACACAACCCTGATAGCTGCAAACAAAAAAGGAGGCTCAAAACCATATGGGTCTGTTTAGGTTGACTTCCAAAATTTTGTTACCAAGAATGGGCTTTGGAAGTTCACAATAGCAATGGTTCTTTCACCTAGATGAATAGAAGACAAGGTTTTCTCAACATAGAGGAAAAATTGGATTGTTTTTTCATGGCTGGTCGATGGGCTCACTTGGGGGTGGTCTTTGAAACATTCTCCCTATTTCATGATCAAATAATTACCCAATTTCCTTAATTCTTCAACATGACTCTGCTTCTATTAGAAGTCCCTTTAAGTTCGAGAAAATGAGATTCAAAGATGAAAGTTTCATGGAAGTAGTTAAACAATGGTGGCTGACTCCTCCAATTTGGCAAGGTAAGAAGGCTTTTATTTTCTTCAAGAAATTGCAGTTTTAAAAACTGAAATTGAAAGAGTGAAACCACTTTCACTTTAAAAATATTTTTCGGGAGAATGAAATGGTAGAAGGCAAATTAGAAATTCTTCATAGAAAGGTGATTGAAAAAGGCATGGAGGAATCTGAATTTGAAGAGGAGGCGGTTCTTGACTTGCAATATCAAGATTTGTTGGCAAGGGAGTAGACGTTCTAGAAACAAAAATCTCGGGAATGCTGGTTAAAGAGGCTGACAAGAAATAGGTCACATCATAAACAAGTGATCAAGAAATAGGTACAAATAGAAAAGAAAGGGGAGCAAGAATCACAAAGGAAAACATAAGAACATGGTGAAATTGCTTGTGCTATAATCAATTACTATGAAAGGGCTGATACAAGACCCGATAATACTCACTTGGGAGTCTCGAGGACCTAGAAAGGTACTTCAACCAGGATCACACCTAACATTCAAGTTCAAAGTAACCCCTAGTGAAAAAGCTCATAATATGCATCTATCTCTATGATTGGAGAGGTGATCTATGTCAACGACAGGAAGCTAGGCCACAATGGTGGGAAGAAAGAGAATATGATTATTCCAAAATTGTCTTTACTTTATTATTAAAGACCAAAGACAAGCTTAGAGCCTACAACATAGGATAAAGATCAATAATATCTAACAAAATGAGTCTTATTGTAAACTCTAAAATATGTTGAGAAACAAATATTAAAAATCAGCACATAAGTAGAAGAATTCTTGGAACTAAGTACCAGTTTCTCATCGCCTTGTGATACTTCAATCTTAACATTAAATCCAATTTGTCGTCTTCCAACTTCAAAAACATGGAACCTTCAAGGAAAAGTTATTCACTTTTAGCTTTTAAATATGTCTAAATCAATCATGAAAATATTTGAGCAAAATTGTAGTATATTTACAAATAATCCATTCAAAAATAATTCCATTAGAAATCATTCAAATATAAAGAATATTTATCACTATCAAAAAAATCTAATGGCTATATTTGTTTCTAGGCCACATACAAATAGAAACATCAAACAAGTCTTTTCTTTGTCTATACCTTCTTTTAATACTTTTTAAACTAAGATTTTTTTCCTCTACATCTCCCAAATAACCATGTCCAATTTTCATATATATAATGGATCCTTTTATTTGTAAAATGAAAAAAAAAAAAAAATTTCTATGGTAACTCTTAAGCCTTGGAAGAAAATACAACTAGAATAAACCTAATGCATTTAAAACTAGAAAACATATAAACTAATGTTGATTTATTTGTTTTTCTTGTCTAGTAAATCTTGTGTGAGGCAATAGGTCACCCTAAACTTTAGGGTAGGCTTACATGATATTTTTATAATTTATAACAATGTTACTAGTAAGGCAGCAACTATAAACTAGAGGCATCCTTTGCTTTGCTCAATTACTATTGACTAACAAACAAAATCATTACCCATCACAATGGAACACAAAAATACTTACATATGCATTACTACCAAATTGTGATGTTAACATACACAACAGACACCATATTTAAATTTGCAACAGAATGTCCTTGTAATCCAAGGTACTAAATACCACAGTATTACTTTCTTCTAGTTTCAATAATCAATAATTCAAATGATGTCTGCTGAAATATACCCCATAACCATTACACAATATCCTCATGACATATCCATGTATTATCCATCTATTAGTAGTGCTGAATGTTATATGTTCTTCCTGTTGTTTTTCGATCAGATTAAATAAAGCAATCAGAATTCTAAACTAATTAACACAATACACCAAGGTACCCTGGGAAAACCTTCAACTTTGAAGGTGAAAAACCCAGCAGGAATTTCTGAATATAATAATCAAAATGTTAAGGTCTAATTACAATTGTCAAGATCAATATTTATCTGCAAAACATATTTCCAATACGTATTAATGTCTGTAATTCAATAAATATATATCTGTAATATACTTGTTTATGAATCTGCAGTAAGTATATATCCTCAAAGATATATATCTCCTGCTTTATGTGTTATCCTCTGCAATCATATATGTTGCGATCTTTTGTATATATACTGTGATCCTCTTCAATATATATCTGTGATAATATATGCTGCAATCTTATGTATATGTACTGCAATCCTCTTCAATATATGTCTGTGATAATATATGCTGCAATCTGCAAACTTATATCTTGTGCCATTTCAATGTTTATATATCCTTTTCGATATGTCTTTGACAGCGATATTGTAATGTTCCGAGCCCCTGGCATGCTGAGTCGCAGTTCCTAACTCCTGGCGCGTTGAAACTGCAGGCCGTACGGTTGACAGAAGGTCCGTACAGTGGAAGAAGTGTGGTTGTACGGTAGGGACTAGAAGGTCGTACGGTAGCTGGGAGGTTGTACGGTATGGCTGAGTGACCGTACAGTGCGGCAGAATCAGCCGTACGGAGATGTCTGGGAGGCCGTACGAAGATGTCTGGGAGGTCGTACGGTTATGGCAGGGAGGCTGTACGGAGATGTCTGGGAGGCCGTACGAAGATGTCTGGGAGGTCGTACGGTGATGACAGGGGGGTCGTACGGTGATGACAGGGGGGTCGTACGGTTGTGACAGGAGGTCGTACAAATGTGGCAGGGTGGCCGTGCGGTGATGACAAGGAGGTCGTACGGTTGTGACAAGAGGTTGTACAAATGTTCTAGGATGTCTGGAGGGAGATGCCTGCGGAGTATGAAATGTGCCCTCAGACCAATATGAAGTAAGGAACTAATACAATCCACAATGACAGATCAAATCAATACTTGCGAGGAGAGATAATAATCATCAAATGATAGTACTTCAAATTCGCCACATCCAACAAGAGAATAGGCAGAGTAGGGTGAGGGTTGAATCCCACCAAAACTGCAAATACCAGATAGGGAGGGTCTTTCACCTCCAAAATGGCAGACAGAAAAATCCCAACAAGTATTCGTAATTACAAATAAAATATCAAAACTCAACATGAAAAATACATCCTACACGTCGGTCATAAA
>MU225547.1:949260-971464 GCA_018584345.1 Thuja plicata
AATACCAGATAGGGAGGGTCTTTCACCTCCAAAATGGCAGACAGAAAAATCCCAACAAGTATTCGTAATTACAAATAAAATATCAAAACTCAACATGAAAAATACATCCTACACGTCGGTCATAAATACCTGTTGGACAAACTCCCGAGGTGTACAAATAAAGCCAACACGGCAACACTAACACCTACGCTAAAATAAAAGATGGGCCCAAGATAAGCTAAATCAATCGGGGCCCAATTACAATTAATATTCATTTAATGTCGGGGATATTACAGTCCTCCCGTCCCAAATATTGCTTGTCCTCAAGCAATTGCAAACTGGGGTGCTCCAAAATTTGTTCACCTTCCCAGGTGGCGTCTTCTAGTGGTAGATCCTTCCAGCGTACAAGAAATTCCTTGACTGTGCGTGTCCTCAACCTTTTCTCCCGAATGTCGATGATCTCGGCTGGCTCTAGCATTAACTTCCCTCCATCATAGATGGGTGGCAAATCTGTTGAGACTGTGATGTATTGACCCACTGCTTTCTTCAGGCAAGAAACATAAAAGACGTTGTGGATTCGACTACCTTTTGATAGGTCCAATTCGTAGGCAACTTCACCAACTTTCTGCACCACCCGATAGGGTCCGTAGAAACATGGTTTCAGCTTGTCTTTGCCACTGGTTTTCAGAGAAGATTGGATGTACGGTTGAAGCCGAAGGTACACTAGATCACCAACTTCAAAGATTCTCTCTATTCAGTGTCTGTCAGCATACATCTTCTGCTGGTTTTGGGCCCTCTGAAGATTTTCCTTGAGAGACTTCAGAATGTCCTCTCCTTGAAGCCAATCCTTAGCCCTCGACGCGCGGTTATCACCCAGTGCCGTATCAACAAATGATGGTGGTTCATAGTTGTACAGTGCTTTGAAGGGCGCCATGCCAATCGACATGTGGTACGTGGTATTGTAGCAATGTTCACCCAAATGTAACCACTTGACCCATGTCTTCTGTTGTGCCTAAACATAGTTCCTGAGGTAGACTTCCAACCATTTGTTTACAATTTCGGTCTGACCATCTGTCTGTGGGTGATAACTGGTGCTCGGTGACAACTTTGTTCCTGCAAGTCGAAATAGTTTTGTCCAAAAGATGCTAAGAAAACGGCTATCCCTATCGCTAACGATGTTTCGAGGGAGACCATGCAAGCGAAACACCTCACGACAAAATAGATCTGCAACTTGTGTGGCCTGATATCCTACAGAAATGACGAAGAAGTGTGCATACTTAGTCAGCCGGTCGACCACCATGAAGATGCAATCCTTCCCTTGCACCTTGGGAAAACCTGAGATGAAGTCCATCAAGATGCTATCCCACTTTTGTTCAGGTATGGGTAATGGTTGGAGAAGACTAGCCGGTAGTGTGTGCTCGGATTTATTCTGCTGACAAGTAGCACATTCTCGAACGTATTGTAGGACATCATTCTTGAGACCCTTCCAGGAGAATCTTTCTCTAATTTGCCTGTAGGTTTTTAGGTACCCTAGATGCCCAGCCAAGGGTGAGTCATGCATCTCCTTTAAAATCTTCTCTTTCATCCTTGACTCAGGCACTAAATAAATCCTGTCTTTGTAATAAATGATGTCGTCCACCACCTTGTATTTGTCGTCACGTACTTCGCCATCCATCGACTAACACGCAAAAGGGTTCTTGGAGTATTCGACCAACAGGTATGCCTTCCAATCTGCCGAGATCTGAGACAATGAACATATGACGGGCTTCCTTGATAAAGTGTCAACCACAACATTATTCTTTCCCTTAACATACTCAATGTCGAAGTCAAATGCCTGAATTTTGCTTTCCCACTTTTGTTGTCTTTCGTTCAGCTCGTTTTGTTCCAAGAAATACCTCAAGTTGTTGTGGTCCGTACGGACTACGAACATAGATCCCACGAGCTACTATCTGAACTTCGTCAGGGCATGCATGATGGTGAGCATTTCTTTGTCGTAGATAGAATACAACTTCTCCACTCTCGAGAGTCTCCGACTCTCGAATGCAATCGGATGACGATCGTGCATGAGTACAACCCCGATGCCTTCCCCCGATAAGTCACAATCAACAGTGAAGGGCCGAGTGAAATCTGGTAATGCGAGGACCGAACAAGAGCTCATGGTTTCCTTTAACTTGTCGAAGGTGCATTGTGCATGTTCATTCCATTGGAAAGATCCTTTCTTTGTTAGGTCGATCAAGGGTGCGGCAAGCTGGAGAAAACCCTTCACGAACCTTCTGTAGTAACTGCATAACCCAAAGAACCCACGCAGCTCTACGAGAGTAGTCAGGGGCGGCCAATCCAAGATAGCTTGGATCTTTTCTTGATGCACTTGAACACCTTGACCATTGACAATGTGTCCTAAATATAGTATCTTTGTCATCCCAAATTCACATTTGGACCTCTTGGCGAGCAGGGATTGTGATTTCAGGATTCCTAGCACTTCGTCCAAATGCCTAATATGTTCCTCCCATGTCTTACTATAGATGAGTATGTCGTCGAAGAATACCAACAGGAACTTGCGCAGCTGTTTGCTGAAAATGTGGTTCATACAGGACTAGAAAGTAGCGGGTGCGTTAGTCAACCCAAATGGCATGACCAGGAATTCATAGTGTCTGTAGTGACAACAAAAAGTTGTCTTCTCCACATCCTGCCCCCTCATGCGTATCTGGTGGTAGCCTGAGCAGAGGTCTATTTTGGAAAAATAGACGGCGTCGTGCAACTCATCCAGTAGTTCATCAATCCTGGGAATAGGGTACCTGTTTTTTATGGTCTTCTTATTCAACGCACGGTAGTCTACACACATTCACATGGTACCATCTTTCTTTTTTACCAATACCACTGATGATGCGAAAGGACTGGAACTAGGCCTGATCCATCCTTTGTCGAGCAGTTCCTGGATTGTCTTTTCAATCTCATCCTTAAACTTTTTAGGATGGTGGTATGGAGTGGTAATGACAGGCTTGGCTCCCTCCTCCAACTCAATGGTGTGCTCAAAACCTTGGTGCGAGGGTATGCCGATTGGAATGTCGGCGAAGACAAAACTATGTCTATCCAATAGTGTCTGGAGTTCATCGTCGTGGTAGTACGCCTGTTGGCCCTTTCGAGGGGCAGTTGAAACCAAACAATGTGCGGCCCAGACAACGTCATCATGTCTAAAAATGGCTTCCATTCTTCATGTTAATATTTCCTTCGGACCGCCATTAGACATTCCCCTCAGTACCACCTTCTTTCCATCTACTTCGAAAGAGAACTCCATTCTCTTGAAACTTTGTGTGTATTCATCCAGACTCTCCATCCACTGAATGCCCAGTATAACCTCCATGTCATCCAAATCTACCACGAAAAAATTGTTTGTTACTGTGTGGTTCCCCATGGTGATGCTCAGTTGCGAAACCAAATGGGTACACGACAAGAGGTCTCCTCCCGCCACCTTGACTTCAAACCCTTCATGTGCCTCAGTACAAAGATCTCTTCTGCTAACCAGTGATGAATTAATAAAGTTGAGTGAGGCCCCACTGTCGAGCAACACCACAACCCATTGTCCCTGGAGCCTACCCCGTACACCTTGGGGTGTCAGCAAGTGCCGCAATTGCACCTCCCCTACGAACCAGTGTGGCAATTCTCTCCGCGCGGTTAGAATCTTGTTGTCCATTCCCTTCGGCTTCAGGCTCTTCGTGGTCTTCTTCTCCTTCGGACATCACCTCAATGTAGTCGATCTTTCCTTTGCCCAGACATCGGTGCCTTGGTTTCCAAGGCTCCCTACAGTTGAAACAGAGTTTCCTTCTTCTCAGATCTTGTCTGTTAGCCTCATCCAACAATGGCTTCTTCGGTGGGGGTCTATTGTCTCTTTCCTTCGGAGCAAGTGGTGGTTTGGTGTGTGAATAATTCCTAGAGGAAGAGGAAGAAATCGCCATATCGTGTGCCCTTTTTATTGCTTCTGTGAGTGTGCTGGGGTTGAATCCTTTTACCCAACCTCTGAGGGGTTCCATCAGTCCATCCCTTTCTAAGATATTTGTTACCAGCACGGATAGCCTCTGGAATTCAGCAATGTAGTGGTCAACTACCCTGGACTGCCTCAGTTGAGCAAGCTCCTTGAAATTAAGTTTTGGATCTTTTCCGTCGAAGCGGTCTATTAACCTCTCCGTCAACTCGGCGTATGACATTATTTGATCATGGCCAAGGGTTACATACCATGATGCCACCATGCGTGCGCGATCCCTTCTAGGTGGAGCGCTACAAACTTGATTGCCTCCTCCTCCGCCATCGGGTTAAGCTGAAAGTATGTGTCTGTCTTTTGTACCCATGCTCGTGCAGTTGTTGATCTAGTTCCTTCAAAAGATGATAGATTTACCTTGCCTATCTTTCGTTGAAGACCGTCATTGTAATAGCCGTGACCATTGCCTCTTGAGTATTTCATTCGCAGTTTAACGTAATCTCTGAAGGTCAGATCACCCTCGAGATTCGCGTTCCTCAAATTCTGCATCAGTTGATCCTACATTTCCGCGAAAGTGGGCTCTAGTTCCCTTCAAGATGCTTCATTTCTTGGTGGAAATGTCGGCATAGACAGTCTGGGGCGTGTATGAGAGTTTGCTCTCCCTATGACTGAGTTATCGTCGCCGTGTCCATTGTGTTCCCCATTCATCCTTCCTTCAGTTAATTTCTGCAAAGTCTCTTCCATAAGTCGTTGTCGTTCTTGCCCTCTCATCATGGTATCATTGAGTTGAGCCTAACTTCTAGTTAACTCCCTCAATAATTCCATAACTGCAACACTCGGATCTTGTGGCTCCCCCATTCTGTCGAGAGAACGGTACCTCCTTCTGGCGTATACGCGAAACGCTTTCTGCATTCACTACCCAACAGGCTGGCAAGATCACCAGCTCTGATACCAATGTAATGTTCCGAGCCCCTGACACACTGAGTCGAAGTTCCTAACTCTTGGCGCGTTGAAACTGTAGGCCGTACGGTTGACAGAAGGTCTGTACGTTGGAAGAAGTGTGGTCGTACGGTAGGGACTAGAAGGTCGTACGGTAGCTGGGAGGTCATACGGTATGGCTGAGTGACTGTACGGTGCAGCAGAA
This sequence comes from Thuja plicata, assembly GCA_018584345.1. Classification (NCBI taxonomy): domain Eukaryota; kingdom Viridiplantae; phylum Streptophyta; class Pinopsida; order Cupressales; family Cupressaceae; genus Thuja; species Thuja plicata. Next base: position 954,357 of record MU225547.1, read on the forward strand.
TTAGCCGTACAGAGATGTCTGGCAGGCCGTACAGAGATGTCTGGTAGGCCGTACGGTGATGACAGGGAGGCCATACAGTTGTGGCAGGGAGGCCATACGATGATGATAGGGGGGCTGTACGGTTGTGACAAGAGGTCGTACGAATGTGGCAGGGTGGCCGTGCGGTGAAGACAGGGAGGCCGTACAGTTGTGACAAGAGGTCGTATGAATGTTCTGGGATGTCTGGAGGGAGATGCATGTGGAGTATAAATGTGCCCTTAGACCAATATGAAGTAAGGAACTAATACAATCCACAATGACAGATCAAATCAATACTTGCGAGGAGAGATAATAATAATCAAATGATAGTACTTCAGATTCTCCAGATCCAACAAGAGAACAGGCAGAGTAGGGTGAGGGTTGAATCCCACCGAAACTGCAAATATCAGATAGGGAGGGTCTTTCACCTCCGAAATGGCAGACAACAGAATCCCAACAGGAATTTGTAATTACAAATAAAATATCAAAACTTAACATGGGAAATACATCCTAAATGTCAGTCATAAATACCTGTCAGACAAACTCCCAAGGTGTACAAATAAAGCCGACACAGCAACACTAACACCTACACTAAAAAAAAGATGGGCCCGAGATAAGCTAAATCAATCGGGGCCCAATTACAATTAGTATTCATTTAATGACGGGGATATTACAGATATGAATGTCTTGTTCTAAATTCGGTGTCATTGAGAAACGATAAGGGTGATGTTGTATATCAGAATGAAGCGTCCCAAGAATGGATCGCATCCATTTGAATACATCCCTTCAATAATTATTATCGCAGCTTTTAGTCAATATTAATCATAATCAGATCGCACCCTCTTGTAAGTAGTAATTACTTTGTTTAGTCAATAGATAACCAATAATTTAGTAATCGGTTCTTATTCTACACTATTTATTGATGGTAATACATAATCAATCATAGTCTCATGTGATGAGATGCATCACCTAAGACGATCAGATGTCTCATAGTCATCCTCCCGACGCTATCTTCAACATTCCCTCGTAGCTAGGGAGGTTGTACTCAGATATCTGAGTTATAGAGTAATGTCCACCATTTGCTACTCCCAGAGGGTGACTCCATGGCTTCTCCCATGTATGGAAATGCAAACAAACACAAGTGTTCATCACGGAATCACTCACCCTATGTGCCCCAAGAACGACTTCACCCCTCTGATGTTCGTCGGTGCTTCCATTTCTACGATCACCCGTACCTTGTCAGGGTTTGTCTTCAGTCCTTCCTTGCACACAATATGCCCTAGCAACTTCCCCTGTGGCACCATGAATCTGCATTTCTTGGGGTTCAGTGCCAGTCTCGCTCTTCTGCATCTCTCCATGCACTCCGTGAGAACCACCAAGTGTGTCCTGCGCACTGTAGATGGACCAATTGTCCAAAAACGCCTTGAAATTTCCGACAAACATTTTATCAAATATGTGGAGGATTATCCTCTAGAATGTCGATGGCGCATTACAGAGTTCAAAGGGCATCCTATTATAGGCATAGACACCGTCCTCCACCACGAATGTTGTCTTCAATCTATCCTCCTCAGCTATGGATTATTTGATTGTACCCTGAAAATCCATCCATGAATGAATAGATTTCATGTCATGCCACCTCTTCGAGGATGTTGTCCGTGAAGGGGATCGGAAAGGGCTCTTTGATGGTAAGTGCATTGAGGCATCTCAAATCTACACATGCGAATTTGGTTCGCCTCCTTCAACGATATAACTATGGGAGAAACTCATTCACTTGTTTGCACTCTGAAAATAATACTCGCGTCCAACATGCGCTCTATCTACTCGTTGACTCGTGCGGCATAGTTCTTATTCATCCAGTACGATCTCTTCCGTATCGGTACTGCTCCAAGTAACAACAGGATACAATGCACACATAGCTCCGAGAGTACTCCCTTTAGATCTTTATACGTCCAAGCAAACACATCTTTATACTCCATAAAGATCTTGAACGTTGCGGCTTTCGAGACGGGGTTCCAGTCATTGCCTACGAGGATGTTTCTTGGATTTGCTTCATCGGCAAGGTTTGTAACTTTAATGAAGATTCCTCATACCGAATTGGCTTCTCGATGTCAAACTAGTGTGCCAGTGTCTCGTTTACTTGGGACTCCCCTTCAGTGTACTCTCTATATGCTGGTGGAAACAAGTCCTTTTCTGGTTCTTCTTCAATTTGCAGCATATTGCACCTGAACATCTTAGTCTTCCATTTGCCAATGAAAGAGCTCATTCATCGAACCAGTTTCATCTTTAGAGCACCCCTCTAGTTCAAGGATGCCTTCCTCATTTGGTTCCATTCGGTACTTGCCCTCGTCTATGCCACTGCCTTCAATGTATAACTCTGACTCAGAAGAAGAGGCGAACTCTTCGCTCACCATCTATGTTCTGAGATCTATGAGAAACTTCCTCCCTCTGCTCTCCATTGATAGCATATTCCTCTTCCAGTTGTGATTGACCTTTGCTGCAACAAGCCACCCTCTACCCAGAATGGCGTCATATCCCTTCTTCTTCAAGGGAATTACAACAAAGTTGAGGACAAACGGTTGCGTGCCAGTGGTTACTTGTTGTGCCATCAGTGCCCCAAGGGCCTTGATTCGGTGTTGGTCTGCACCTACCAGATTGAAAGTGGGTGGCCAAAGCGTCAATTTACCAAGTTCTTTCCACGTCTCCTCCGACAGGACATTTACCCCAGAACTGCCATCCACAATAGTATTCATCAAGATTGACCCAAGTATACCCATCTCAACAACTGCAGGGTGTCAGCCATTGTTAAACGCCAATAACATAGGGTTTGTTGCAGAACTGCCAAGGACATCTGTATGCTTGGCCATCCGACTCTGTACTGGTATTGGTACTGGTATCGAACGCAACAATGCAGTGCGTAATTGGGAAATGGTTTCCAGGAGGTCCTTGACCTTCACCAGTACTTCCAGCTGCAACATTTGCTTTAAGATATTTTCTTCAGCTTCCATGCGGGAGGTGCTAGCCGTCTCATGAGTCTCTCGTCGTTGCGCCATCATCTCCTTTTCAATTTTTGTCTTTGCATCCTGTACGCGTTGCTTCTCCATACGAGGGTCGGGATAGGTGGCCTTCTTTGTCTGCGACCGTGTAAGGACTAGTACTCATTCCTCGTCGCCCGACTTCTCAATGTCCAACCAATTGACTCCGCGCTCCGGGCAGTTCCCATCATCATGGTCATCGGGGCCACACCATCGACACAACTTCTGTGGGGTTTCTTCTTTTGAACAATCTCGGGCAAAGTGCCCCCACTAGTTACAGGCCCTGCATTGAATCATCGGTCAACCCTTGGCGTCGTATTGGATCCGGCTCCAGTTGTTATTATTATTATTGTTACTGTTGTTACTTCTCCCTCCGTGTCAGTTATTTCTCTATCCGCTAGATGATGCGTCAATGTTTGTCAGCTAGGAGGTGCCCATTGCTCTAAACGTGGACGGTTGCTCCTGTGTGAACAGGACTTGTTGGCTCCTAGTTTTCATATTATATGGGCATTCCTTGGTGGAATGTCCTATAAGTTGACAAATGTCACAGTGCTTTTTTCGCTTGTGCCCTTTGAATGACCCCCCTCCTTGCAATCCGTGCATCATATCTCCCCCTCATCATTCTTATTGGCGTTCCCCTTCATTGTCTTGAACTCCATCATTCTCTACATATCTTTCTGAAGGGCTTGCACCTTCTTGTTAGACTCCTTGTCACTGCTTCTCTCCTCTGAGTCGTCCTCGTCCGATGACCTATTCTTCTTTTTCTTGGAGGTCTTATTTTCACTTTCAAGGTCCATGGCCCGATTGTATGTGTCTTCGTACGACGTTGGAGGAACGATTTTCATCTTTTTCCTTAGAGGGTTTCAGGCCTTCCACAAACCATCTTTTCTTCAAGTCGTCTACCGCTTGGCTCTCCATTTTTCCAAGCAGTTCTTTTAGTCGCTGCCCATACGCTCTGCAGTCTCCTTCCCCTGCATCGTGCTATAAATCTCTTCTACGATCTCGTTATCATCTCAAAACAACCGGAATTTTCTCTGAAATTATTTTCTCAATTGATCCCATGTACTTATCTTCGTCTTGTCCATGTCAGAGTACCAATTTATGGCTACTCCACGTAAAGTTGCTGGGAACTAACAGGCCCACTCATCTTGGTCTGTCACCCCATTGGCCTACCAGATTGTTTCACAGGTTTGGCAATGTCGCACGGGGTACTCCTTCCTGTCCCCTGTGAATTTAGGTAACTTTTGGTTTTGTGCCATTATTACAGTTTTGTTGGTGGCAGGTACTGGTTGGGCTCCCGAACTAGATGTATTGGAACTAGACAGGTTGTTCTGACTATCGTGCCCATGTGTCTCTCCGACACTCCTAGATGCACCGGTATCCTCAATGTCACTATCCCTGGTATCCTTTGCTTCCCTTCGGGCTTCTCTGGCCTCTACTTCTCTCTGAGCTTCCCTTAACCAATTTCTAGTTTCTTCAAGTAACTCGTCGATGTATAATTCTGTGTGGTATTCGTCCTCCATACCCTACACGTACCCTTCACCTTCGGCTTGTTCACTTACTGCGGCTAACTCCGGCCATTCCTCAGCAACTCTCCTTAGCTCAAGTATAAAGGCCCTTTGGATGACCTCCTCGTCGTCTATATGTTCTCTTCGGTTTCTATCTTTATTTAGGAGGTTTGACATTAGTTAGTCCTTTCCCAAGGGTTCAGAATACGTTGTCTTCTCTTTGTTTCATCTCGTTCCTCCTCTTCCCGACAACTATTTTCTTCATGATTGCAGAGGATTTGCTGGCGTCTGTATTCACGGTCGGTTTTGAAGGGCAAGGGACGTTTGTGCCAATAGGCGAGGGAGACGGCTCATCAACCGATTTACAATGCCACAAAATCCGAAGTCGAGACTTGTTCTCCCTCAAAAAGTTCCTCAAAGCCGTTGTTGTGTTCCTTGTTGCTTGCACTCTCGTCTATTGGTTGGCTCATTATCTACCGCACGCCATCAACACTCTGTCACTTCCTGAGTTTGTATCGGCAACGACGCCAAATGTTTGCCCCGTTGGGTAAACGAGTTTAATGCATAAGAAAATAATACTGTAACAGAGAGCAATGCACCAAAGAACTCACAATGCTTTTATATTAATTCATTCAATGTTTTACAATGTATGCCATCAACTTGCACTATGCAACAATGTCTACATCCATAACATCACACCTCATCTGAAGGAAATACATGACATATATAGAGTTCAAGGGGGTGCGAGGCGAACTGTCGCAACCATACCAACTACCTACCCCTCAGTTACACTAACTAGCATTAACATGTTTTACCGACAACCATGCTCATTGTGTAATTACCTAAAATTAGTTTTCATCATTTATTTTCTATGATGATAGCTTAAAAATTTAAGATATGTATAAGAAACATTTATGCACAAGAACATTTATATATTGTGCATTAAAAAAATGCAATTCCAATTTTGAAAGTAAACTAATATTTTCCTACTGGGGTTCACCACTTAGTGTGTCGGTTAAGTGGTGGTGTTGTTGTTGTCCCCACCCAAGTTCAAATCTCAGCTTTGTAATAAGGGGATGAGGTCCCCCATTTGTGGCATCACTGGTTCATAGCTCCAAGTCAAAAGCATTTCAGGTGGAGCCGAAGGGCGTGTCGTTCCAGTGTCGCCGGTCACATTAAAAAGTTTACCAGTTTTTTTAAAACTAATACTTTCCTACCTATCTTCTTACATCATTAATTCACTTCAATACTATAGATACTTTTAAACCTTTCTTTTGTTTCAATTCAATTTAGTTGTGCAATTTCATTTCAACTAGACACTTAGAGCATCGTGGTGTTTTTATTGATCTCTTCCTAAATAAACACCACATTTTTTAAGAGGAAACTAAGAGTCATAGGTTATACCAACTACCAACAAATCGCAAGCAATGTGCAGTATTTCTCTTTCCTTTTATTCTCTCAATAATACCTGTCCAAATATTTGAAGTTTAAAAGATATATCAGTAATGGAGCAATAGGTGGAAAAATAAATGATGACTTTCATAAAATCAAATCCCAATTTTGCATGCTTACCCATTTTCGAACCACATTTATAATATGGCCATCTTGACTTGGAACCACAGGGGCAACATTTAGGCTGTTAGCAATGAAACATTTAGGCTGTTAGAAATGAAATACTAGACTTAATTATAGTTACATAGATAATTCTGAGAGACTTAATATACCAATGTTAAACCTCATTTACAGTAGCTCAAATACAGTAATAAGAATGAAAGCATCCAAACATGTCAAAAATAAGAAGTTTCAACATTATATCTGTCACTCCACTAGAATGGTTATTGATCTACCCAATTGATTTCTTCCTCTGCTATGTATCATCAACCCTTTGAACAGCAAGATTAGCACACGTTTCAATAGTTGGTAAGAATGCAATATTGTTTAAGCAAAATAAGATTAGCCCGGACCATACAAATTGTTTTTTTTAATGCTAATGGTGATTAATTTATCTAGCAACACAGAGTGTGACTCATACAACACATTAAGATGCTTGTCTTGTAAATTTGTCAAAAAGAGGAAGGAATGTTTAATCTTTTATTTGACTGGACTAGTACTTACATAGATGAGTACAAATAACAATGCATACTACATCGATTATTCTATAGTAGACTACTGTCATGAGCCTTATCATGACCATAGTTCCAATGTAAAGCTTGACTAAATAGAGCATAATCAATAAAATCATAGAAATTAATATTCTTTTAAATTAATAGATTATAAGAAATTATATTCTTTTAAACATCAATATCATTAATATTAATGATCCATAATTATAACGTATTAATACATAGAATAGAGAAATTATATTCTATTAATGAAATTAATATCATAATGTATTTATTCATAAATTATATAATATTAATGATCAATAATGTATTAATCAATATACATGACAATCATAATAAATAATAATTATTTTTGCTTTTCTAACTATCAATATTAGCTATAATCCATAATTATAGGTTATCATTGTATATGTGTGTGTGTGTGTGTGTGTGCGTGTGTGTGCGTGTGTGATAAAAATATAATATTAATGCTTACGTAAATAACAATTCAAAACATATTAATACTAAATATTATAAATAGCAGGGACTGAACATTATTAATTTAATACTAATGCCAAACACTCAGCGAATAAAATGAATCGCAACCATAGAGGGTCGTGACCTCTTTCCTACAGAGGTCTTTGGGGGAGGTAGCGGCTATGGTATGATGGAGAGGAGTGCGAACAGAAGAAGGGAGCATAGCCAACGGAACAAAGGGGAATCGCAGCAAGGTAAGAGGGGACTGGGAAGTCTCAGACTTCCATAAATCATTAATCAATCTCACAATATGATAAGAATGCAGCGAATCACTATATATATATATATATATAGTTATTAAATAGATATTCATCAAACTGATACAATTGGTATAACTTCTGCATTAGTTGAATATATATATTGGAACTGTTGCAATTTATATCAGATGGTTGTAGAATAATAATTTCACATAATTTTATCTAAAAGGTACAGATGAAATATTCACAATGAATGTACATATATACAGCACTTAATATGAATAATATAAATAAGATAACCTTTATATTATGAGCACCATGATGACCTCACTATACATGACAATACAAGATAATAGTAAATAACAATTTAGGAACACAATATTAACAGGAAGATGAATCAGGCAGGTAAGTGGGAATAGGGCTGATCTCCAAACCCAGAGAGGTATTTCTACCTTTAGGGTTGGACTTATCGAGCCAAAGAGCCCCACTGCAATATACATCTTCCTCAAATGAATTAAAGGTGTGTTAGGGATGGCAAGCACCTACTGGAGTTACAGACAAGGGGGACCCTTGGATTATGATCAGGATTCTGCCTAAGGGCTCCTTTGGGTCTTCTTGGCCCTTTCCACTAACCACCCAAAACTCTAAAAAAAAATCACTTAATAATGAATCCTATAAATAGAAAGACAATTTTATCTTACTCTAATTGTATATTTCTAATTGTTAAGGAATCTAAGCAAGCTATTTTTATACAGAACATTTCAGTGGTATCAGAGCTTTGATCTTGCCATCTTGTGGGGGATATTTAGGATAACATATAAACGAAGAAAGGGCAAGAAGGCAATGGAAGAGCAGTTGACAAATGAAATAAGGGCTTTCATGGAGCAACCCGCCTAAACCACCCAAGCCCTCGTATAGAAAAACCGCCTTCTCCTGCAAACCATCCAAAGTATGAATAACAATAATTCCAAGGCTAATGGGAGGGACACTAATTCTAATCATTCAGAGAATAATCACAATCTCACCCCAAGAACGTCCCATCCCAAACCATCTAGACCCTGTTTCTTACCTAGAGAAGATCAAGAGGAAGGAGAGGGGTAAGTAGATGAACCTAGGGACAAGGTTGATGAAATTTTGGAGGCATATTCTAAATTAGCCCCAGAGCTACGAGATCATACGACTTTCAAGGACTATTGTGATGCAAAAATGAAAACTCGGAAGAGGAAACAAACGGATAAAGACCTTAAAGACAAAATCAACAAAGTAACCTTACCTAATTTTGATGGGTCCGAAAAAATCATGGCTCGAGCATGGATCCAAAAATTAGACACATACCTATCACTCAGCCCCATGACAAAAGAAAATGCAATTAAATTTGCAATATTACATCTGACTGGGATAGCACATGAGTGGTGGCACTATGGGCTAATCACTCAGGACCATCAATTCATAACATCCTATGACGAGTTCACTCAAAAGCTTATCAAAAGATTTGATCAAAGACACCCTCAGTGGTACTTCAAGGAGCTTACTCAACTCAAACAACAAGGAACAGTGGACGATTTCTCCAACGAATTCCAAAGACTTGCAGTCATGGTACCAGAGATTTCACAAGAGAGGCTCACATACCTCTTTGTAGAAGGGTTAAAACAGTCCATCTATAACACGGTCAGTACCTTGGAACCTACAACCTTAAGTGAAGTAATCTCCAAGGAAAAGAAATTTGACCGCCGACCGTCCAGGGACCGCTTTAGAAACCTTCCAACAAGGGAGGAAAAACATAAGAGAGCAGATTAATCGGACACCCTGTTACTTCTGTAAGGCACCTTGAGAGAAGGGACATGAATGTAAGGAGAGAGACACACAATGAGCTAAGAAGGAATAAATTATGCTTTAAATGCAAAGAATCGTGGAAACAAGGTCACGAATGTAAAAGAAGCAGCATCCACAATATAGAGGAAACAGGGATAGAGGATGATGAAGGACCTAACAAAAAAATTAAAATGGATGAGGTAGAATGTGGGAGATTGGCCACAATATCTCAAATCAATGAAAACAATCCATTTAGAATCAAAGGTACCATTAGAGGACAAAGTGTAATTGCACTAATGGACAGTGGAGCTTCCCACGACTTCATCAGTAAAAGTGTTGTGACAAAAAAAAAACTAGAGACTAAAGACTTCAAAGAATTTGAAGTGGCATTAGCTAACGGGAATATTGACCATTGTACTAAGGTTGTACCACAATTAGAGATCACACTATGTGAGCACACCATTAAAATAGATTTTTATGTGGTAAACCTACAGTATGATGTTATTCTAGGGATGTCATGGATAAATTCTTTAGGACATTTCATCATGGATAATCCAAATCTAGAAATCTGTTTCAAGCACAAAGGGAAAAAAGTCGCAATAAAAGGATTACCAGATGGATCACCCAAGGTAGTCTCATGCAATATAATGGAAAGAATCTTCAGGCATAACCAAGCCGAATGGGTCGCGCAATGCATGATTTTAGACAAATCTTCCCCCCAAGGTCCAACGGTGCACATTGATGTGCAACCAATCTTGAGGCATAAAAAGATTTTTGAAGATATTCCACCAGGGCTTCCCCCGCAAATTCTAAGAAGAGATTGAGAAAACAATTAAAGAATTATTAGAGATGGGACACATTCATCCTAGCACTAGTCCCTTCGCGTCATCAATAGTGTTAGTTAAAAAGAAAGATAGAACCTTCAAAATGTGCATAGATTACAGAGCTCTAAATAAGAAGACAATAAAAAACCGATATCCGATACCAAGGATCGATGAGTTACATGGAGCTAAGTACTTCTCCAAAATTGATCTGCGTCGAGATTACCATCAAATCTGAATGAGAGCAGGAGATGTGCACAAAACTGCTTTCAAATGCCATTATGGCCATTTTGAATTCCTAGACATGCCATTTGGCCTCACTAATGCTCTGGCCACATTCCAATCATGCATGAATCATCTCTTTAGGCAGCAATTGAGGAAGTTTCTACTTGTTTTCTTTGATGATATTCTCATTTATAGCAAAACATGGGAAGAACACCTTCAACACATTGAAGACATTCAAAAAATCTTAGAATCTGAATCCTTATTTGCTAAAGCATCTAAATGTGAGTTCATACTAGAGGAAATACTCTATTTAGGCCACAAAATTAATGCAAAGGGAGTAAGTGTTGATGAGAAGATTAAAGCCATCCGAGACTGGCCCAGACCCAAAACCCTGACACAACTCAGAGGATTCGTGGGTTTATGCAGCTACTATAGGCGTTTTCTTAAGGGGTTCTCTAAAATAGCCGCCCCCTTAACAGATTTGACAAAAAAGGGAGCTTTTGTATGGAACGATGCACCACAACAAGCCTTTGAAACACTAAAGGAGGCAATGAGCACATGTCCAGTTTTAGCCATTCCAGATTTCACAAAACCTTTTGAGTTGCAATGTGATGCGTCAGGAGAAGGAATTGGAGCAGTTCTCATGCAAGATAAACACCCTATAGCATTCGAAAGCCGCAAGCTTAAGGAAGCTGAAAGACACTACTCTATCTATGACAAAGAAACGTTGGCAATAATGCATGCTCTAGCTAAATTCGGACAATATCTTGTATGTGGGAAATTCAATGTTACACAGATCATAATAGCTTAAGGTTTTTCATGAACCAAAAAGACCTTAACGACCACCAACAGAAATGGGTAAGCAAAGTGCAGGTTTACGATTTTGATATTGAGTATGTCAAGGGAACTAATAATGTAGTGGCAGATGCCCTATCCCAACAAAGCCTCTTAAACACCATAACAAGCATCTTCGAGGATTGGAAAAGTGACATCATTTTAGAATATACAAAAGATGCTTAGGCGAATTAAATGTTTGAAGGGATCCTACCAAGTGATGATTATAAGATAGTAGATGAACTCATTTTGTACAAAGGAAGAGTATTTCTTGTTCCAAATTCCAAATTAAAGGCAAGGGTTATGAAGGAATATCATGACAATCCCCTCGCAGGTCACCCGAGATACTATAAGACTTATAAACAAATAAGAGAAAGGTACTCTTGGAAGGGTCTCAAAAGGGATATATCGATACATGTCCGAGAATGTATGACTTGCCAAAGAAATAAGGCAAAACATCATTTTCCAGGAGGACTTTTACAACCATTACCCATTCCTAGTAAAAAATGGGAAAGTATTTCAATGGACTTCATCACAAGTCTACCTAATGTACAAGGGAAAGATTGCATTTATGTGATAGTAGACCGTCTAACTATATACGCACACTTCCTTGCAATAGCAACTGACAACAAAGCCCCCCAGTTAGCAGAAGTCTTTTTCAAGGGGATTTTTAAGCTACATGGGTTACCAAGAAATATAGTCAGTGATCGAGATAGTAGGTTCCTCAGTCAGTTTTGGCAAGAACTATTCCGATTAGCAGGAATGGGTTTAACGCCCAGTACCAGTTATCACCCGCAAACGGATGGACAAACAGAAATCGTCAATAAATGGATAGAGGGTTATCTCATAAATTGTGTCACAGGACAACAAAACGCCCGGATCAAGTGGATGCACTTGGGCAAATATTGTTATAACACCACCCACCATATGCATATTGGAATTAGCCCCTTTAAGGCATTATATGGGTACGAGGCCCCCACTTTTGGAAGCTTGTTATTATCAAACAGTAAGGTACCTAGAGCTAAAGACTTCATACAAGAAAGCCTAGAACTTATGAAAACTCTTAAAGATAACTTATGCCAAGCTCAAAACCAACAAAAAAATTATGCAGATCGGAAGTGCATAGAAAGAACATTTGAAATAGGAGATATGGTCTTCTTGCGACTCCAACCTTATAGACAAACGTCCATCAAGAAGAACGGAGCAGAGAAACTAAAATCAAGATTTTATGGGCCATACAAAGTCCTAAGAAGGATCGGAGAAGTAGCATACGAGATAGAACTACCAAAAGATAGTAGAATCCACAATATTTTTCATGTATCCAGGCTCAAGAAGGTATTGGGACAACAGGTTAGTCCTTGTGTAGAACTACCCCCACTCAACGAGGAAGGGAAACTCGTTTTAGAACCTGAGGCGATTCTTGACAACCGAGAGAAAAGGCTACGACAGGATCATTCATAAATACTTAGTGAGATGGAAAAATCTGCCAGAAGAGGATGCTACATGGGTTGGAGAAGAGTTCACCTCCCACCCAAACTTTAGGTTGCTTGAGAACAAGCAAAATTAGGAAGGGCGGCTTTGTTATGAGCCTTATCATGACCATAATTCCAATGTATAGCTTGACTAAATAGATCATAATCAATAAAATAAATCATAGAAATTAATATTCTTTTAAATTAATAGATTATAAGAAATTATATTCTTTTAAACATCAATATCATTAACATTAATGATTCATAATTATAACGTATTAATTCATAGAATAGGGAAATTATAATCTATTAGTGAAATTAATATCATAATGTATTAATTCATAAATTATATAATATTAATGATCCATAATGTATTAATCAATATACATGACAATCATAATAAATAATAATTATTTTTGTTTTTCTAACTATCAATATTAGCTATAATCCAAAATTATAGTTTACCATTGTGTGTGTGTGTGTGTGTGTGTGAGATAAAAATATAATATTAATGCTTATGTAAATAACAATTCAAAAGTAAAACATATTAATACTAAATATTATTAATAGAAGTGACTGAACATTATTAATTTAATACTAATGCCAAAGACTCGGCAATTAAAATGAATCGCAACCATAGAGGGTCGCGACCTATTTCCTACGGAGGTATTTGGGGGAGGTAGCGGCTATGGTATGACAGAGAGGAGTGCTAACAGAAGAAGGGAGCATAGCCAATGGAACAAAGGGGAATCGCAATAAGGTAAGAGGGGACTGGGAAGTCTCAGACTTCCGTAAATCATTAATCAATGTCACAATATGACAAGTATGCAGTGAATCACTATATATACATATATATTAAATAGATATTCAAACTGATACAATTGGTATAAATTCTGCATTAATTGAATATATATATAGAAATATTGGAACTGTTGCAATTTATATCAGATGGTTGTAGAATACTAAGTTCACATAATTTTATCTAAGAGGTACAGATGAAATATTCACAATGAATGAACATATATACAGCACTTAATATGAATAATATAAATAAGATAACCTTTATATTAAGAGCACTATGTTGACCTCGCTATACATGACAATACAAGCTAATAGTAAATAACAATTTAAGAACACAATATTAACGGGAAGATGAATCAGGCAGGTAAGTGGGAATAGGGCTGGTCTCCAAACCCAGAGAGGTATTTCTACCTTTAGGATTGGACTTATCGAGCCAAAGAGCCCCACTGCAATATGCATCTTCCTTAGGGGCCTGTTTGTTTCCTAGAATATGACAGGAATTGGCATTATCAAATTCTGGATAATGTCGAATTCCATGTTTGGGTCCTTGGAAAAAAATGGAATTGGAATTCCGAAATTCTCATTTTGCCCCCAAAATGGGAATATCATCTTCCACCTAAATAGGTGGAATTGGAATTTCAAATTCCAATTCCAATTTTTACAAAAGCAAATTTAATATTTCGTGGGATCCGTGACTATAAGATGTATATTATATTGCTATAAGGATGTATATATATACATGTGTGTATATACACATGTGTGTATATATGCATGTGTATATACATGCGTGTTTATATACACGTGTGTGTATATACTATATACACATATGTGTGTATATATACATACATGTATGTGTGTATATGTGTGTATATATACACACATGTATGGTGTGTGTATATGTGTGTATATACACACATGTATATGTCTGTATATATACACACATGTATGGTGTGTATATGTGTGTATATACATGCATGTGTATATGTGTGTATATATACACAAATGTGTGTGTATATATACGCATGTGTGTATATGTGTATACATGGATACACACTTGTATGTGTATATGTATGGTGTGTATATGTGTATATATACATAAATGTGTGTATGTGTGTGTATATATACACATGTGTGTGTATATATACACGTGTGTATATGTGTATACATGGATACACACTTGTATGTGTATATACACACGTGTGTGTATACACACACACATGTATGTGTGTATAAACACACGTGTGTGTGTATGTGTGTATATGTACACTAATGTGTATATGTGTGTATGTGTGTGTATACACACATGTGTGTGTGTGTATATGTGTATACATGTGTGTATATACACACATGTATACACATGTGTGTGCATATATACACATGTATATATACATGTGTATATACACACACATGTATGTATGTATACACATGTGTGCATGTGTGTATATATACACACCATATTCAAAGAAACTAAAAAATAAAGAATTAAAATTCCTTATGCATCTTCTCATTCATCTTTTGGGTGAACCAAATGGGTCAGTCCATATTCCGGATTTCATTTTGAGGATAAGCATCCTCCTGAATTGACCATATCCAGGATATGGTATTCCAGTACCCAAACGGGCCCTAGATGAATTAAGGGTGTGTTAGGGATGGCAAGCACCTACTGGAGTTACAGACATGGGGGGCCCATAAAATGCAAACTGATAATAAAATTTGTTATGCTAATTTTAGACTTTAGTTTTACTATAAATACTAAAGAATAACTGAATGCTTTAAACTTTTACAATTCCATAGTCGCACACATGACACGTGCAAAAGTTAAGTTATTACTATTAAATAAATCACACACATACATTAAACATTTGTTTGGTTCATATCACACATCGATATGGCATATGATTTATCAATATATTACTATTAGTCTTTAGATTTCTTTACTGTCACGACCCTCTAGATGCTAACCTTTACAATTCTTATATACATATATATATTATTCGACAAATGTAATAATGTGTCATTCTTTTATTATACATCATTTATTTTGGTTCTTGGTGATATTTATTTAATTATTTAAGTAATCTGAGAGGGACTATTTTGATTATTTCGGGATGAATTATAATGTCCTCTTTTGTTAAAGATTATTTTTTTATATTCATCATACATTATTATAATTTAGTTATATTCATCATACATTATTATAATTTAGTGGGTTTTTATGTGTTCATCTATTTGTCCATCTCCTTCCTCGATAATTATTAAAAATTAAATCAAGATAAAAAAAACAAATTTACTTCCAATCTTATTTTTAAAAATACTAGTATTCATCAAACGACTTTATAATAGATAATTATAATATTAAGCTAAGGCTTTAAATAATTGTCAAATAATAAATAAATAATTATAACAAATTAATAATAATAATAAATGATATAAGTGATTTGAACTAAGAGAAATATCAATATGATCCTTAATAAAATAAATATTATCAATATTAGTAATAGAAACCTAACACAAATAATAATATAATTACCTATATAAATAAGCAACCTACTTAGCCATTTGAATTAACAAGTTATAAATTTAAAAGTATGACAATATAAGTGATTGAATGCTCTAATTAGAAAATCCAAAACTTTTTAATTCAAAAATGAGTTCCTTTCTCTTCATTATAAAAAAACACAAGTTTGGACAAGAAGAGGAAGAGCAAAGAGGATGGGCATGGATATGCGTCTTCCTTTGTGTGGAAAAGTAGCGTCAATAGGTAACGTGGCTAGCACAGGGCTGAGCTTTGACGTCTACAGCCAAGGAGGGCAGCTACAAACAAAGAAAATCTGATTTCTTTCTTGCACTACTAGAGTTCTGGAATAGACAGCTGCTATCATCCACCGACAGGAGCAACTATAAAAGAAGCCTGAAGGTGGGCAAAAGGGGATATCGGCTGGTAAGAAATAAGCAGTGCTGGTAAATGAAAATTCTTCATTAAGAAAATACCAGTTTGGGGCATTGGAGGGATTGAGAATAAGCTGCACCACATTCACCTTCACCTGAATTTGAGTATTGCTATTTAGAAGGAAAGACCAGGCAGCCGCGTGAGGTTAGGGGCTGAAGAATAAGTTGTATCACGTGTAGAGCTCCATTAATATTTCCAGGAAACAATTTCAGGTGCACAAATTTATCTTTTGTTTGTTTTCATGTGTAGAGAAACTCGCTGTATTCCCTCTTTCTAGTCATGATAAAATTATATTCCACCTTACTGCTTAGAAACACTATTTCTTTCTTTTTATAAATTCCAAACCCTTGCTTGGACAGCATAAAGAACCCTTGCTTCATTAGAAATTATTTTATGATTTTTAAATTTAAACAATGAGCTCCAGCTTGGTTACATATTCATTATCATAAATATTGGTTGAAAAACACTGCATAGGATGATTACTTGGCATGTTTTATCATTGTGAAAAGATGTGTTTTTTTTCATTCTTATAACATCATAACTTGTTTGGTTAATGTAATGAAAGTGCTCACAAAGAAATCAAACCCATGTCTGATTGGTAAAACTACATGTATTTGTTATAACAAGGATGAAAACTGTTGATAATTAAAGCGTCGATTAGATAAAACATCGACCCCACTATAATAGACAAATTATGAAATATATATATGAATAGATATTAATATTTATTATTGATATCTATTATATTTATATTTATTACTTAATATAGTAAATATTATTATAATATAATAATGATAAT
>MU225547.1:976565-1043150 GCA_018584345.1 Thuja plicata
TGTGATACTTATCATCACGTGTTATGTGATGCTTATCTTCACAAGATATGTGAGATTTATTATCATGAGAAATGTGATACATATGATTTTATCTTCCCTAGCTAAGAGGGAGTGTTGATAATTATAGTGTCGATTAGATAAAATATCGACCCCACTATAATAGACAAATTATGAAATATATATATGAATAGATATTAATATTTATTATTGATATCTATTATATTTATATTTATTACGTAATATAGTAAATATTATTATAATATAATAATGATAATAATAATTATCATTATTACAATATAGCAATAATATTACTAAGTTGGTTTTATAATATCTATTACATTAATACCGATTATACCAATCATATTCTTATCGGTATGTTATTACCATCAAGTATGATGGTCGATGTATTATTGTCATCGACTTACAAATGTCGATTTGGATATAAACTACTCTACTAAATCGTGCATGATGTAATTGTCAAACGGTATTGACTAACCGTATTGTAATTGCGTGGTGTCAAACGGGATATAAACTAATATACCGTAAGTATTATTACATGGCATTTGCTGTTAAGAATAGTCACGCCTATGATAGGCGTGACTCCTCAAGGAGTCACGTCGTGACTGTCTTTCTAATTGCAACCGTATATATACTTTGAGGAATGCTGTTTCTAATACACACCGAAATCAATAAGTGTTGTATTCAGACAACAGCAAATCCAGAATAACATATTTCTTCATCCAGCGAGTTCAAATACAAGATTCCTGTTTTTCATACATTCTGAATTACCTTATAAATATCATTGATATTCATAAAATACTTCTGTTATAAATATATAGTTTTAAAATTCAAATTAGAACACTAAGTTTGAGTTGAATTAACAAAAATATACGATAATGGCAATACTTTTCATCTTGATATAATATGTATCATCATCATTAAAGTTGCATAAATTGCCCTATTGTCTGTCATGTAAAAGAAAAGAAGATGAGACAGCAATTTAAAGTATAAAATAACGAATCTCACAGCCTTCATGTTTTCTATTGCTGTCCAATAATTGAATCACTCCCTTCCATACTACATTGTTGTTCTAGAATGATTCTATTTTGATATTACTCTTCTAGAATGAATATATGCTGATTTTACTGTTCTAGAATGGTCCTATTCTGATATTACTGTTTTAAAATGGTTTGATTCAGTTATTACTGTTTTGAATGATTCTAGTCAAATGGACTAATCTAAAATGGTTTTGTTCTCATTCACCTATATACAGCTCAGTTTAAACATAGAGTATTATATAAATTATACCAGGTATTATCACGTCTTCTTACCACAAAAATCCCCAACAGCTATTCAGAATTTAGTATTAGTCTTGATGTCGGTAGAGTGGTAATACAATCAATTATTGAAACTCTAGTCATTGAACAAAGCAAGCTAAACAAATTCCAGAGAATGTATTTAATTCCTGTAGCTAAACAAGGAATTCAACGAATTGTATTGGTCCTATGACAAATTAAATCCTTATTCACGGTCTTGTTCTTATACCACAGATTCCAAAATGATTTGTTCTCAATATGCTATCCTTATATGATTATGTGCTTATATTGCTGTTTCAGATTTTAAAAAAAGGGATTGTTCTAATGTTATTATTCTGAAAACTAAATGATCCTTTGATATTCTTACATGCTATTGACAAATCATAAGGGGATGCTTATTCCAAATAGGTTTGTTATTCCGTGCTATCCAAATCTGGATAGATCTATTCTGATTCCGCTGCCCAATATCTGAACAGTATCATAATAGAAGCATAACTATTTAAAAGGGTTACCTCGTTGATGAATTAGTTGTTTATCTTATCCTTTAGTTGTTTATGTTACAGAAACAAGCGATGTTGTTTTCAGCAAGTTGACTTTGCTAAACAACTGGTTAACTCATATGGAAGGGAAACAAACACTATAAGAAGATCACAACAACTGAGAGAACTTGTTACAGTAACATTATAAAAGAGTAATATAACTAATGCAATAACTATTAGAGGTGGAGTGAGCATGCTACACTTACGCATAGGTAAACCTTATTCATATTTAAACTTAAACCTCATAACAAGTACTGTTAATGTTTATAGTGAGTAACTCAGGATTCCGCCTAATTTGCCCGAGTTGGTGTATGACGGCGAAGAACTGTTTGGGAACGGATAATGCCCTGAAAGGGTTTCGTTCCACAACAGTTACATCAAAAACATAGTAGAAACAGAAGTACATATCGTTAGAGGGCGCAAGTTCCAAGGGCCTTGATCCTGTCGATACGGGTATGTAGGCAACCTGGAGATGAAGGATACCTCCAGTGCACAGGTGACTTGGACATAGTTATGTGGTAGTTCAATTATCCTCATATCATAAATTCTAAAATTAACAAAACTTGTAGAAGAACGATTCTCAGGAAGGTACCTATACTCGACTGGATGCCCGAAAGCCGAGAGGGGGTATAGGACTTGATTTTACTCTCAGTGGTCTTGCACCTAGCTAAAGGCCCAAAATCCAAGGAAGAGTGCAGATCCTATTTTATAACCTTGCTAAGAAACTTGGCACAGTCTTGGGGAGACTGTGAAATTTCTTGCAAGCTATTCTGGACCCGACGGTCCCAAAGAGTGAAAGTCTCTGATCAAAGCACTTGATATTCCTGTCCTTATGAGAACCCATCCCGGCTGGATGGAGGTACAACTTCTAGATCAGTTACATTGTATCCTGCCCATATGAATAGAGGTATGATCTGAGAAGGCCGCTTATAATTCCATTCCGTTTGGATGGAGGTACGGCTTCTAAATCACTTACATTAATTCTTGCCCAGTATGGGTAGAGGTATGACTTGAGAAGGCCGCTTATGTATTCCTATTCCATACGAATAGAGGTTTGGTCCGGATGGCCAACTTAGTTGCCCAAGACAGAAGAGCCCGGATTTGGTGTGTATTGTGTTTCATATTGTCTCTCTTGTGGAAAGAGGATTGTATCTCCTAAGTAATCATTAACTAACATTGGAAAGTATCAAAAAAAAAAGTCCTGACTACTCTGCTCTAATATGTTATTGTTATCTTCTTATAAATTGTTATTCTATTTAAGGACAGGGTGGGTCCTTACATTTACGAAATTACAATTAAACAAAATTACACAGACAATATATTATCTCACACACTAATACGTGTCTCATTTCCGAAGGAAGATAGCAAAATAGGGGTTTCTTTTCCCTTTCGGCCCGGAATACTCCTCGAACCGTTGATCTTTGCTCATCCAAAGGACTACAATATCAGATAACAGGTGCAAAGAATTACAGAAAAGGATCAAAAATTACAATAATTATGCATTTATACATTTAAACAAAATTACACATACAATCTATTATCATTCATTAAGAGTAAACCGGACTTTTAACATTCATTAAGAGTAAACCAGAAAGCTAAAACGAATGTTAATTGGTCGAAGTCGAAGAGCAAAATTTTCATTAATTGTTTCAAAAATTTACATCACTAATATACTATATAGACTATACTCGCACCCTTGCTAAAAAATGTTGTGAATAGGAAGTATCCCTAAAAACTAGTTAAAAAATTTGTTGCCACAAGGGGCAGGGCACTGGTTGGTTGATCATATAACAAAAAAACAAAAAAACACAACGAAATACCGAAACCCTCCATTTCAAGAAAACTAAGGGTCTTCCTCTCCATCCCCGTCAGAGAAGAATCGTTTGGAGAGGATAATCTTCGAGAATTCATCGAGCCAGGTGTAGTCTGTCTCCTCCACGTCATCGAGGTGAAACCACTTCCGCAGGAAGTCCTTCCCCAGCCGCGCCCACTTCTGATGCCGAGTCAGCTAGCTTTCATTAATGTTCAGTAGGAAGGGTTGCCTTTCCACATTGCTGCCTCGCTGGATAAGCTTTTCTATTTCATCAGCCCAGGGGATCCCCAACCCCGGTTGTAAAGACGACTCAAACGTCGTCCACTAGAAATTGTTCCTTGAAAACATTTTGCAAGAGCATAAGCATTTCTACCTTCTCTCCTCTGAGGTCAAGAAGAGATGTCAGGAAGCGGGATGTAATGTCCGTGCTGACGCGGTATCTCTTCTCATTGCGAAGGAACTCATTGTCGAGCACCATCCACACAGCATTGTTTATGAAGAACCCCCTTCCTTGCAAACGGAAGTGTGAACTTCATCTGGTATCGTGCCCAAAAAGGGCTTCTGCTCATCAGTGGATGTGGTTCTCAACCTAATTGGTGTGTTCATCTCTACTTGTAGAGGTTGGATACCCTCAACTAAAAACCTAAACCTTCAAACTACACAAAAAAAAATTGAAATTCTATAGATCTAAAAACTTAAAACCAAAAGCTGAAAGGCAAAAGCACATTTAAATTGATGAAGAAGCAAGCAACAACATCTATAAATAGCCCTTGTCCATATCTTTAGGTAAATCACTCCCATTAATGCACGAGTGGGAAATTACTAATATAGTGACTATACTAATAACTACAGTTGTTCTAGTACAAATTTTTGGAAACCGTGCGTGATGAGTGGATCATCACAACTAAAGAATGTCACTGTCACTCTCAGTGACAAGACATTCATTTCTTAAAAGTTAATGTACCAGACTTGCCACATGTATCCATTCCAGAGACTTCCTGCAGAAATTTGTTTCTTTCAAGAAACTGGGCCAGAGATAAAACCTCAGTTATTGATCTACGATCAATCAACAGTCTCAATTAATACATTTAAACTGTATAGTTATAAAATAATAGATTTAAGGTACGTGTCGGCAATATCCATACCATGTGTAGTGACGGCGGACAACTTGGCAACCAAAAAGGCGATATTAACTCGACGCAACATTGCAATTATTAGATGTTTTATGAATTGCCATTTGGCATTGGCCCACAGTGCGCACGACACGCTTGACTCTTGATATTCGCCAACAAAATACTAATTTTTCTCATTATTTTTTTCATAAAATCTACATTGTAGAGTAAAAGACACTAACCAGTCACCACATTTATAAAATTTGTTATGCTAATTTTAGATTTTAGTTTTACTATAAAGAATAACTGAATACTTTAAACTTTTACAATTCCGCAGTCGCACACATTACACACACGAAAGTTAAGTTATTACTGTTAAATAAATCACACACATACATTAAAGTTTTAAACATTTGTTTGGTTCATTTTCAGATTCACAAAATTTAATATCACATATGTCACACATACATTATTACATTTAAATCCATAAAAAATAAACTAAAATGAAGTTGCAAAATTTTCAAAAAATATTTTCTACAAATTTGCAATATTCGCCTTCAGACTTGGAGACTTGAAGTCCCTCAAAGACTTTAAAGACAAAATGAGGGAGGTTGCGAGGTACTAGCCAAAAAAAAACCTACTAGAATCTAAGGATTTTCCCCTCCGTCTAAGTAGAACTCTTCAGAGATTATAAGCTCTAAGAATTCATACAACCATTCATAGTCCACTAATTCATCCAAGAGAAAGCATTTTTGAAGAAAATCCCTACCAATCTGCGCCCATTTCCTATGGCACGTCAATTGCTCAACATTCAGGTTCAAAAGAAAAGGTTGCCTGGCAACATTTTGGCCTGGCAAGAGAAGCTTAGGTAAATCACTTGCCCAAGGGATCCCCACCCCTATTTCTACAAAATCAGCAACTTCAACATCATCACCCAGGAATTCTTGTTTGAATACCTTCCTTAAAAGGAGCATATCCACCTTGTCTCCTCCGAGGTCCAGAAGAGATGCCAAAAACTCAAACGTAATGTCTGTGTTAACTCAGTATCTATCAACATTTTCCAAAAATTCACAGCCCAGCACCATCCTCACAGCCTCATTTGTAAAGCCTCCAACCTCCTTGCAAACTGATTGCAGGGTTTGGTCTGAGACCAGGCCCAAAAAGGCCTTTTGTTCCTCATCAGAGGTGCTTATCAAACAGATAGGAGTGGCCATCTTCAGAAAACCACTATAGCATCAAATAGCTTTCAAGTGTACGAAGTTGAGAGGTGTGGAGAAGAGGTACTCTATATATGATCAAGAGATGTTGGTCATCATGCATACATTGGCCAAGTTCAGACCTTACTTGGTAGGGGGCAAATTCAATCAAATATTTTGTGAAGTACAAAGATCTCAACGATAGGCAATAGAAATGGGTGAGTAGACTTCAGACCTATGAGTTTGATATTAAATATTTGAAGGGGAAGAAGATGCACTTTGTATGAGGCCTCATTTGTGCTCATTGGTTGAGATCACTGTTGACTGGAGAGAGACAATTTGAGCAGAATATGCTGATTCTTGAGCGACAGGAATCATTGAGGGCAATATTCATGATTATGGGTACAAATTGATTAATGAGTCGATTATTTACAAAGAGAGAATTTATTTGGTACCTAATTCACAGCTTAAGGTGAAGATAAAGAAGACTTTCCATTGTGCATCTATGGCTGGTCACCCAAGATACTTCAAGACTTACAAGTAGACCCAGGAGAGATTTACATGGAAAGGACTTAAAAATAAAATCCTTAAGTATGTCAGAGATTGCCCCACATGCCAGTAAAACAAAAAGGAGCACACTTATCCAATTGGTCTGCTTTAGCTCTTTACCCATTCCCACTTAGAATTGGGAATGCGTCTCCATGGACTTCATCATTTGGCTACCTAGGGTACAAGATAAGGGCTACATATATGTTGTAGTGGACAAGTTCACCAAGTTTGCACATTTCTTTGTAATTTTTGCAACATAGGTAGCTTATTTATTCTTTTGAGAGATTCAAACTTCATGGAATGCCTAGGAGCATAGTTAGTGATACGGACAACAATCTCCTAAGCCTCTTTTGGCGGGAAATTTTCACATTGAGTGGGAGTGAGCTCGCTCCCAACACTAGCTACCACCCACAAACAATGGAAAAACATAAATAGTGAACAAATGGGTGGAAGGGCATCACAAGAATTACATTTCAAGATAGCAAAGAGCATAGGTGAAGTGCCTAAATCCAAGATGTCACCACTCATGGCCTTGAATGGGTGTCAAGCACCTAGCTTTGTTGCTTTTCTCTTTGATGATAGTAGAGTTACTAAGGCAATAAACTTGCTACAAGAGAGTTAGAATATTATGAGATCATGGAAGAAAATCTTGCAACGGGCACAAAATTAGCAGTAGTTGTATGCTGATTAGCATCGTGTAGAGCACATTTATGAGGTGGGTGCCATGGTTTACTTGAGGCTCCAGCCAAAAAGACAATCCACTCTCAATAAGAGTGGGTCAAAATGTTAAAGCCCCGGTTCTGTGGTCTTTCAAAGTTTCCAAGAGGATTGGAGAAGTAGCTTATGAGTTGGAATAACAGGCTAGCAGCAGAGTGCACAATGTGTTTCATGTGTTTAAGCTCAAAAAGGCACTCATACAGAATTGTATTCCTTCATTAGAGTTGCCATCATTTGATGAGCGGAAATTAATCTTAATTCTAGAGCCCATCATTGATTACAAGGAGCATACTCTATAGAAGAGCATCATCAAAGAGTACTTCATCAAATAGAGGAATTTGTTGGTAGAGAATGCAACATGGGAAAATAACCAGATCTCCGACATCCAGGGTTGGAATTGCTTGGAAAATAAATTTTGCTTGTGCCACCTCAAAATCATTGCTCATTATTTCCCAGAAATGCTAAAATAAGGTACAAATATAAATTCAGATATGACTATCCAAATCAATTAATCATCCTTCCTAAAACAATCTTGACTTTTCAAACAAAACCCTATTCCCTGATTGATTTTTGGACCTTTACAAAAGAAACAAATGATAGTGATATTTAGTCAAAACATGCACATTTGACTTTGTTTTTGTAGCATTGGCTATAAAAATTCAAGGGAAAAGTATAAATGCTAGTACTAATGAATTAGTAGTCATCTCTACAACTTTTTTAAGATTTGTAACTCTACGTGGGAGGCAAATCAACAAACTTACTTGTACCTCAAGGAAATATTAAATCAAAATAGAGAAAAATGCTTTTATGAAGAAACAGAAATAGCTTCTGAAGGATAAATAGAATTGCAACTGAATCTCTTCATACATATCTTAATTAGTTGAAATGTATGCAATTAGTATAATTGAACCTAATTAAAATAGTTAAAAATTAATGAGCTATAATCAAACATCATTCTAGAGATAAGGATATTGGATAAGGATATTGTCACTTCTTTTTCAAAGAGATTTTGTATTTGAAATGTAACCTCTAAACTTCCTAAAAATGTTACAAGTTGCAAGTAAATTACCAACTCACCTGCGTTATATCTATTGGCCTGCCATTTTTATCTCGTAACCTACACTTGGAAAAGCTCTCTATTAGTGAATCTTATAGGTCATTGATATTGAACAATTAATCAAACATGTGATTCCATTGGAAACAAACTCAATCATATTTACTTTTGAATGTAAAATAAAATGAAAATGAAAGTAGGAGTTTATGTTAATATTGTAATATCAAGAATGTGTTCTATGACCTACATAAAGTGATGTAAAAAGAGTTGGCAGTTTGGAATCCAAGGAGATGATGGTATTTTTATAGCATACTTGATGGCTTTATCTTTACAAACATGTGTAACAATAGTCTATCTTAATATTGCAATCTAGGGGAGTTGAACATTCCCATCATTTTGATTAATGGAGAAACACATTGCACAGCTTCTCACAGTTATAAAGCAAACACCACTACCAAGATCAGTGTTTCAAGATATAAAATAAATGCAAGTTTATAATATAGGAATTATAGATGAGTTGTTGGCCCCCTATGCAGATAAGTGAGAAAGAAAGAAAATTTATCTTTACAATGTGCAAGCCAAACTAACATATGGTCAAGACCCATTTATCTTTACCTTGTTAATTTTTCAATCATCCAATTATTCCTACATATCCAAAAAAATATAACAATCAGATTTTAATTAATATCTATTAGAAATATATGGAGGGTGTCTCCAAATTTTAAAGATCCGTAGAGAAAGAAAATGAAACCTTTGGTAAAATCTGATTGTTATCCCATGTATAAGTAGATGATGTTAGCCGTAAAGTTGTGTTACCGTCGGATGTTAGTTGCCGACGGAGGTAAAGTTGTGTTACCGCCGGATGTTAGCTGCCGATGGAGGTTAGTTAGTTGCCGACGGTTGAGAAGGGTGACGACGTTTGGTTGCACCTCTTCGGATTGTATATGAATATTGTACTTGCTCATTGGAAGACATTATTACTGTAACCTTTGGGGAATGATTAATGAAAGTATTTATTATTCTATGATATATTCTGTGTAATATATTTCCTGTACTATGTCTGTGCAATACTAAGTTTACCCGTGACGGTAAACAGATGATAACACTTTAGGATGCTGTCTTGATTGGATATCAAAAAAATATTAACGGTTGCATAGGCCTTCCATGCATCATAGAGAATTTAATTGGTTTTTCGTTTTGCAAATAGAATGCTCACAAGAATGAGGAGAGATGAACAAAGATATGGTTAGTTCCCAACAAGATAATAATTTTATAATTATGGTATTATACCACACAATTCGACTCATCAAAAGAGACTGTGTAATTAAAGTAGTCAACGATAACTTCAATTGTTTAGGAGAAGCCAGCTGTAGATAAATATTTGAAAATGGATTCTCAAGTAACACGCCCAAAAAAAATACAGATAAGTTATATTTGCAATCCAATCAATATCATGTTTAATACTTCATCTACTACAAATATTATTAAAGTAATATATTATGAGAAAATATCAACCATTCACTCCATAGGTTCTACCTAAGAAAGTCTGATAATCCCCTACAATGAAGATAGTCACCAATCCCAAGTTCAAAGTTGACAAGAAAAAGCATAATAAAGATATAATCTCACCTTTTACATGTACCCACAGTTTTATCACTATCTTCTTCACATTTACGTGTCTCTACAAAAATTTCTTTTGGTTCTGAGTTGACATCCTGCAATAATAATTATAATCTCTTCTGGATTAGAATATAGCATAATACAATCAACATTCCCGTGATTATTTATCTAGGTTCTGAAGAATCATTGAAGAAAATGTTTCAGCTATCACACAGAAATATATGATTCCTTGGAACTTTGAAACAAAGATATTTGCATACTAATAAGTTACAATAAATTACACACTTTTTCAACCTGATCACAACTATCTTTTCAAGAACCCAATCATCAATCATATATAAAAACGTAGGATCTTAATACTAAATTATATTATGATGATTTATAAGGAAGCATTAAAACTCCTTGGAAATCAAAGATCCCCCAATGCCTTTAAGGAATAGGTATCCACTGTAAGGACCATCCTTGTGTGATCCCTGCCATATTCTGATTCTCTCTTGATGCTAGTAATTATTGGATGTTTCCAGTAGTTATAGGGTAAATGATTAATTTATGATGCTATATGAATTGGATAACGATATGAGATGTCTATGTTTGTTATATGTGCCAACAAGTACCTGGTGTTGACTGGTGGTTTATGAATATATTTGTGCATTAAAATATGGTTTATAGTCGTATTTGGTCTATATGATGCCAATATATTAGTTGTATGAATTTGATAAGGGATATCACTCAAACATTGTATAAGAGACTAATTGTGATAGACGTTTTGTGGTTTTTTGTTATGTTCCCTTCTCAAAAATTAAAAAAAGTTAATTGGATATTCATTGAGGAAATATTAGTCTAATATCCTTGAGTGGATGTACATCTGCCATCATATCTCTAGGAGAAGCTGAATTCAATTTGAGAGGCTATGTGATCTCCCCATCCTTAACCTAGAACCTAATGAAAGTAAAACACTTATGCGGTCAAGGGGTGGCAAACCTTGAGCACCTCCAATTAGTAGAAGATAGTAATTAAATGTACATAGCAAGTAGATAGTTTGAGTAATATAGTATCAGGAAAATCATGAAGTCTTATAAATAACACGATTTCGGATTTTCCTTAGTTAGCATTAAATGATATGAGGATAAATCAGGATTCAAGATGGCAGATATCTCCATCAAGCACAACCAAGCTCACAAGTTATCCAGAATGACAATCTTAAGAACAAACACCTAATCAACATATAAATCATGATTCTACTATCCAAATAGTAAACCCATAATCAGTCATATTGATTAGATGACATCCGATGTCAATCCTCATCAGAGCGACAAGGGAGAAGCATGGTACTAAATGAAGATACATACATCAACATCATCATGAAAGTAGCATTAGATTAGTAATTGATCAACAAATAGTGAAGATACGAGTGATCGATACATCAGTCAGCATGATAATTATAGACTTGATATCAGCAGAGCCATATTGATAAGATCGACCATTCAAGCATACAATACAGAAGGTGATTGCAAGCAGCAATTAATGATCCCATAAAGATTATCATAGGAAGACATGGTGATGATCCATCATTACTGAATAAACGGAACAATCAGTCCTCATCAATATCCAATAAAGGAAGATGCTGCAAGAATCTGATTACTTTGATCAAATACACAATCAGTGATCTACCAACAGTAGTAAGACATATCAGTAGACCAATCGATCAGATACAAAGAAGAGAAACATGATAAGCACCGATTGCTTTGATCGGTCCGATCATACATAAAATTAAGACATTATGACAAAGCTAGATATATTATCGATGATGATTAGAGACTAATGTAAAATGATTAGTCTAACAAGATATCAAGTAAGATACAATATGAAACAAAGCAGATCAACTAAGCAATATATGTGGAAGATAAGCTTCTAATAGGCAAGCATAGATTAATGCCAAACATTGATTGATAACAGAAATCATACAAGTAATCTAATAGATCATTTGTTATACCTTGAAGAGGCATGATTAAGGATAATTTGTACGCAAGTTATCCACGAAAAGTATAATCATTAATTAGAGAGACAAACCCGATTTATTATGCCTCAACATAAAAGAGAGATTGGCATTAGTCATGAAGATTTGTTATGAAGAAGTGTGATTTGCAATAGGTATAACTGTGGGATGCAACCAATCCCTTCGATCAGCAAGATATAAGATGGCAATCAGATCCATTCCTTTTAAGATCATTCAGAAAACCTTTTATCTCTTGTTACTTCCTTTTTGGATGCCTTGATTGAACTTTTTTGCTTAAGTGTCAAAGACAGATGCATACTTTTAAGGATCAGCATCAGAGAAAGCACCGCCATTGTTGCAAGCTCATATTGTCAGATCAGAAACAGCTTCATCGATTATGGTTACAAGATTATTTATCCAGTTCAGAAAGAGCAACCCATCGCTATAAGCAATACCTTCATAATTGCACATTCATATTGACATATCAGACAAAGCAGCATATTCATAATTGCACATTCATATAGACATATCAGACATAGCAACATATCGCTGTGGGTGATATAAGGAAAGTAATTGCATAAGTCTAAAGACCAATATCAGACACAGCACTATGTAGCATTATTGCTATCATCAAAAGGAGGTTCATTGCATAACTCACATCAATACATCAGGAAGCACAGAGATCTCTATATATCTGCAGATTGGAATATCTTAACCTTGCATAATCCCTCAAAATTAAATCAGAGACAGCAGTGACATAACATCCAATCAATCAAGCTACTAGTTGCAGACTATATAGTATCCAATAATCTTATCATTATTGAAATATAGACCTAATCATATTGCATGTATCCAATTGTCAAATTAGAGATAGCAGTGATATCATCATATATGTCTTATCAATTGCATAGTCTAAGCATATAGAACTGGTATCATAGTTTATTATTCATAGTGTTATTTGAGACTTTGAGGAAAGAAGACTCTTGCAATTGATTTTTGCAAGTATTGTCTCAATTTCATAGGTTATCACAAAAGGGGACATTACAAGTGGTATCGGAGCTAGCATTCGTGCCAACCTGTGAAAGTTGACGAGTGATAGAGAACTAAAGACACACTTCCACAAGAAATCAGGACAAAACTAGAAGGACAAGCAAGGGGGAACAAGTATGGGCGAAGAAGGCGACTTCAACAGGAAGATGGACCAGTTTTTGGTAGAACAAAGAAATACTCAAAGAAAAATGGTTCAACTATTGGACATGCACCCAAACAGTAATCAACTTCACAAATAACAATAATGGATACAGGAGAGGTAATGAAGGGTAATCTACTAAAGGGAGACCAAAACAAAGGACCCCTACAACGAGCTCAATGTCCATGATTCCAACCTTCACTTCAAGGAATGAGCAACCAGAGGAGCTGGAACCTACATCAGATGATCTCCAAGAAAAATTATGCAAGATTGGATAGATGGAGGCTTCCAACCTGAAATGTCACTTAAGGAATATATGGATTTGAGAATGAAGCATTTACCAAGAAGAGGAAATTGAGACAACCATTCCAAAATGAAATTAAAGTGGGAAAACTTAAGCATTCCCTACTTTGACAAATCTAGGAAGACGACAGCACATTCATGAGTTCACAATGTGGATTCATATTTCCAACTGAACCCTATGTCAAAGGAAGCCATAAAATATGATGCCCTACACTTGGAGGAAGTCACACATGAATGGTGGTATCACGGGATGACAGAAACTTGTAAGAGATTGCCAGCGACCTAGAAATTGAATGTAAATAGTTGGCAATACATATTACAACTGTAATCAGATTAAATTTCAAATGTTAAGTTGACATAAAGTTGACAAAATTTCTAATTATTCATCTAACATCTTAATTTTTTATGTTATTATCTTTCCACACTCCGATTGTATTGCAAATCGTTTTTTTGAATTACACTGTATTATCTTAATTGTTTTCTTTTGGCAATGTAAGTTAAGATTGAATGACCACAAGGTACAACCTTTTCATGGTTCACTTTATCTCTAACTCATCTCATTCACCTTTTCATGGTTCACTTTATCTCTAACTCATCTCATTCACCTATAGGAAATAATCTTTCCCATGCCCATTCCTACAATAGTGTTATTGATATTTGAATGCCTTGCATATCTCAGAGACCATTTAGACTTGATATCAACAGAATATCTAGAGATGTCATAGCCATGTCTATTGTTTTATCTTCAATGTTATTTTTAATTTTTGAATCCAATCCTTGCACTAATTTGAAGTATGTTTTCCTTATGAGTGTTCTTGTAGCAACTAGCTCTCCTTGACAGAAGAAGACTGTCACTTTCCTTAGGATTCGCAACCGTTCCTCTGTTATTGGATGTCAAAGAGGCGTAACTTTTATAAATAGGAATTCATCAAAACATGATGCATGACAAAACTATTTTACGTGAACAGGTCATCAATTTTGTATTTAACTCATATTATGGAAAAAGTATATTTTGAATAAAGTGGAATCACCATTCCACATATCATCTTAAAAGATCATTTTCTTTACCTTTAGATAATGTAGAGCATAGAGTGCAAATGCTGGGGATTTAGACACTTTTATTTTGGGTGGCTCCTCAAAAACTCGTACTTTGCCAGTCAAAGTATCTTGTGTCTTCTCAACTAGCACATCAACAGAATCTGCATCACCTCTCTGTCAAAATTGGACAATATTAGATGGTTCAATAGCACATTGTTCAATTGACAATGACACGAGTACATACATCAATTTATCACTAGCAGCAATAGTCGGTGCTACTTTGTAATTCATAGCATAGTATCCTCCACTGAAATGTATTCTCCATTTCTAACAAATATGAATGTAAAAGTTGGACAAGAAGTGGATATTACCAAATGAATGAATTTTTTTCTTGGGTCAAAATACTTAAGTATGCAGCATACACTAAGTGATTGCTATGCACTTAGAAATCATTGAACCTTGTGTAATAGAAAAACAGCATAAAACTAATGCCTAAGCCAACTTAGTGGCAATCCGGTATGTTGGGAAATGAGTGATTCACAAGTTACCTATCCAATTAATCTTATGTGTAAGATACATATCAAGCAAAAAAAGGACTTCATTGAATGAAAATAATGTTGCCTTTTTCCATAAGAAAAATTCCTTATCTTTTTGCATTTAAATAATTAAAAGAAGATGCGAAGAACGAATTGTCATCTGTATTACCACAGAATTTAGATGTACTGTGAAAATAGAGAAAAGTCTAAATGGAAAAATCAGTAAATTATCTTGAGCTGAATCTTAAACCAATAGTCATGGGTTCAATCTAGGTACTTAATGTAATAAAAAAAATTGAGCAAATATCAAACAAAAACTTCTAATCTCTGAAGAGTTCGAACTTCCATAATCCATAATGTTTTTGATTGAGGTAACTGCAGATTTTGAAGGGGCCCCGAAACCCTTTACAAGAGAAAAGAAAGATAGAACATTACTACTAGCAAGAAAACATCGACTGCCTCAAGAAGACGGCAGAAACAAAAAGGGCACAGCCCAAGATATTACAAATATAACCCCATCCACAAAAAAGAAAAAAAAGGCACAAAGACCAGCAGCCCACGGAACAAAAGAAAACCTCCCAGCAACGCAAATCAACCCAGCATGTTGAGGTACTCCTCAGAGTCCACCAGCAGGTCCTAAATCTTCTTAATCGAATCCTTCAGGCAAGTAAAGTTTTTTCGCTGAGTTGTCGTTTTCTTCTTGGTACTAGATTTGGTTCTAGTACCCGGGCCAGCAATCTGCTCTTCCTGTTTAGCACCTTCATCATCGATATTTATAGCATTTTTATCAGTGTTGTTCCCTTCCAGCAGCACATGCAGAGCATTAAGGTTAGCAACCATAGCTTTCATGCCAGCAACATTAAGGGATAAGATCTTCCTAAACATTTGATCGTTGTTTCTTGCTTTCTCTCAGATGGGGAGATCTTTTCCTCAATAATACTAGTAATTTTATCTTCCAGCATTCTAGAACTCTCAGCTACCTCAGTAAAAACATCCTTACCAATATTGTACATGGCGGCATCATTCCATAATCCATAATGTTAAAGGTCAAGATTCTCAGAAATCGTGATAGGAAATTAGAGGATCAACATTTGTAATCACATTTTGTGATCTGTCATAAAAGATAAGAAGGCAAAATCCTTAAATAGCATCAGGTACAAAATGATAAAAAGATCAGTACATAGTAGGCAATCATTTTATTTTAGTCAACATTATTGAACAAATCTCTACAAAGATTAATTATTTTTAAATTCTAGTTAATTAATTTCATTATGAAGTTTAGGCATTTGAATGATAGGCTTCTAGGAGTCACTAAGCTCAAGTTCTTGTTCCTTATTTAGAGTATTTGGGATGTTTAACAATCTCAATAGCCCCCTTAAGTTTGTTTTTCAAATCATATCCCACCTTGACCAATTGTAGCTTTAGTGTAGTAAATGCAGTGAAACCCGGGGACTCGCACCCCCACCAAAACCTCGAAGTACCCGTCGTCGGGACTTCCTTGCACCGGGTTCTTGGAGTATCCGAGTACCCCCACCTCTGCCATTCCCCAACCACGCCACCACCAGGACGGATACTTGAATTTCTATTTGATTTTTTATTTTTGAATGTTACTATTGGGTATGTACTATGTTACCATGTTGAATGTTCAATGGTTATGGTTCGTGTTGCAATTTTGCTATGTTCAAGTATTTCAATTTGTATGTTATACAAAAACATCATTTCATAACTAGCATTTCAAGTTCTATATGTAATATGTATAGTATGCAGCACCCCCCACCCCCTACCGCCGGCCCCCCACCGCTGTCCCAAAATTTAGGCCCTTTGTCCCCCCGTCCCAGAAACTCGTCTCGGCGTCCCCCCACGTCAGTGTTACACTGAGTAACTGTTCTACTAAAGGCAAGATCTATATGAAGTCATGATATCAAAACCATGCACTCTTTAAACCTCTAATAAAAGTAACATCCTTTTTCTCCAATGTAAGCTGACTCCACACACAATTGAAGAAAAATGCTCCCACAACACAGTTTGGTTCAAGGGGCTTTGTGGTTGATTTTACCATGCTTCCATTCTTATTTTGGGAATGAAAATGAAATTTGTGATGTATTTCCTCAAGGTCTTGTCCATTTTTAAATGTATCCCATTGTTGAAAAGGAGAAAGAGTGAAGGAATTTCATCCAAATTTAACTCCATCTTATGTGTGATCAATCTTATTTTCCCCATTATTGAATACCCTTGAAGTTTTCTTTATTCCGATTGTGTTCATTATGAAAACAAATTCCAAAGCAAAAAAAAAATTATTTGATTTGTTTCTAAAATTGCAAAACCACTATTTGAGACAGAATAGAGTGCATCAAACTTTTGAGATGGATAATAATGAGATGAAGAATCCACCTTGAAATCCATGTGAGTGCCCCTCGTGTAAATTTTCATGCCAAGAATCCATCAATCAAAGTTCACATACCATCTCAAAAATACAAAGCTGTTAGGTATTCAATTCCCAATGGCATTCCTTCCATCACTCACTTGAAAGAGTAGTTCATCTATGCACACTAGATTGACAAGTTGGAAATTAATGGTAGGCACAAACAATGGCATCAACAACGAAGATGCAACTTCAACGATGAGTAAATGTTGTATTAATACTATATAAAGGTACAAAAGAATCCTGAGAAGAACAAAATCTGTAAGAACCCCTACTAGTTCTACTCTAAAGACTCAGTTTTGACTTTTTGACATTTCATCAAATGGTTCGCGTGCAATGCCTAAGTTCTGATTTTAAAGTGCATATGTGTTTGTTTTGTTTGTATTTGAATGATTTGCAATTCCAAACATATACCAATACATAGAAATGATGATCGTAACTTGCATAAACAAATAATGAACATTCAAACCCTCAAATGAATTTTTATTGCCACTATATCAGGTCTAATAACAATGCGAATCAAGTCTGATACACTTTATTTCAGATTACAATAACATGCAATATTTCAAGATAATTACTTCAGCTCTACAAACAAAGATTGAAATTCTTTAATCTTCATACCCGGATGGCTGAAATCAAATACTGAAGATCAGTGCAGCAATAAACCTCTTGATTATCTTTCACAAATCTGCTAAAACACTGTAGCGTTTATTGTTCACGATGGTATTAAAGAAAACACTATTCACGTGAATAGTAGCGCGGGTACTGTTCATCGTCACTGTAGCGCCGTCACTATTCATTGACACTGTAGCAGCAAATTAAATCTTTGTCTGTCTCCTTCTAAGTGCCAAAATAAAACCTCTGTTGAAGCACAAATCAGAGTCTCTGTATGAAACTCTCTGAATACCAAATTCGCTAGATATTTCACCAGTTCAAATGGAGGCTCACAGAAGAAACTACGTTCTTCAATGGCAATGGTTGAAACCCTTCTCAGAGCACAAAAACCTGTTTTCAAAATGATAG
This sequence comes from Thuja plicata, assembly GCA_018584345.1. Lineage (NCBI taxonomy): Eukaryota > Viridiplantae > Streptophyta > Pinopsida > Cupressales > Cupressaceae > Thuja > Thuja plicata. The sequence continues at coordinate 994,989 of MU225547.1, forward strand.
CAAAATAACAATGGMTGATTTCTTCCTTCTTTTCCAAGCATAAATATGYCTTTCAAACCCTAAATCAAATTCTTCTAGAGAGCTGCGATTTTCCTCATAAAATCATTTTAAAATAAATCATTAAAACATTTAATGATTTTAGACTTAGGAAAATACATTTAATTTTTCTCCTTCAATTAATTCAGTCAATTGGCCCCATTCGATGAGAAATAGACCCTCAACATTAAGTCGCTTAAGTTATAATATAAAATTATATTATAACTTTATAATATAAGCTCAAACTATTAATATTTATTTTAGCCAAATAAATATTGATATCTCCATTATTACTCATCATTTTTGCAAGCCGTCTGAACTGGGAGCTGACATAATGAATCTGCATACGACCATACCCCTTTACTAAATATAGCAGGGGTCCATCTCTAACATCTCCGACTTACTATAAATAGTAAGTACTGCATATGAAGTCCTGGAGACCTCAAACGAAAGCCAAATCTGCAAAACTTTGACCACTGAAGAAGATGCATCCCTCAAAGGACCCTCTATCCAATCTCATTAGCCTATGAAGGTCTTTGATAAGCTAATCACAAGCTAGAGTGATGTCTCTAGCTAGAAGGGGACATCACAAAATCAGGCAAACTTCTACATAAGACTAGCTTCTATCTTGATGACATAGCCTCTTGTCAAATATGAAGAATTGGATTGAAGACCCATAGCCTATCTCTATTTCTCATGGGATAAGGGATATAAAGTATTATTTGGGGCCCAATCATTATTTATAAGGGCAATTTAAGTGTTGTTAGTAAAGGCTATCTAAATGAGACATTATGAGTCCTATTATTTATTTAAAAATATTGTTCTTATGTAATGTCCCCATTTTGAGCGAGCATTGGAGTTGGTGGATTTAGCCAATCATTGGGTCCTTGTAGGCTAATACTGGTGATTAGAGGACCCTGTTGTGGGTTTTGGCCCCATTTTGAGGGACTCAACAGATGGTTCCACTGAGCTCGGATGATTTATGGGAGTTATATGATGCTCTCAGATTTTATTTCCGTCTTCTGATTTGGACTCCAAGATTCTTGGAGGGAGCATCTATTTTTAGTAAGTCACCCCCGTCAGGTTCATTCATCATCTTTCATCATCAGGATCACTCATTTGCTGTTAGATTTTGATTCTGATACTTCCTCAAACGTTTTCGCAAGACGGGTGAATTATGATTATTATTTAATTAAATCAGCTAAGGTTGCTATTTTTATTGCGATTGTATTTTGGGCATCTTAGTGTTATAGCTCGTTGGAACCGGGTTGAGAAGTTTTAAATCTTGAGCTCATAAAACAGGGACCCTATGTGTCAGAATATTGTTATTTTAATGAAAGGGTCTTTTAAGTGGAAAGAAATATAATAGTTTATTATATTTAAAATGTGCACATAAAGCATATTCTTTATGTAAGTGAAAAGTCTGTGAGAGAAGCTATCTTTTATTATAAAAGCAATGCTTTAGGCAAAAGCAATTCATTAATGATATCTTTTATTTTTTGCATTAGATGAATTTGGTGATTGGGCTGAGCCTTGGGTTTGAGCAATTGGAAGCTAGAAGAATTGGGAATTCTTCTAAGTATTTTGCACTTTGAATTGGTTGATCTCTGCCAGTGAATTGTGCCAGTGTTAATCTCATCCAAAGAATAAGAGTGTGCTTAATTGGTGTCGAAATAGTGGGGAAAATCCAATGTTGCAGATCAGTATCAATTTACAGGGTGTTGGGGAATGATATTTATTGCAGATTACCGCCATTAGAGGCCAGCGTTTGGAGTTTAGGCAGCCTCTCTTCATTAACAGGCAGCGACTAAGGATGTAGAAGCTGCGTTTGGTAATTAGGGGCAGCGGTTGATGCATTGAGGGCACGTTTTGACAGTTTAATGCTTCAACTTTGCAATTCACAGCTTGGCGTCAAAGAATAATTGTTTCCAGAATAGCTGCGTGTAATATATGGTGCTCAATAATACAAGCGATCAGCTTCCTGGTTTTCTCATTGCAATAAATTTTCCCCTTATTATATTACATGGTCAAATAATGTAATTCATTTCTGGAATGAAATAAAATGAGATATTTGTGCATAGCTAGCAAGGTAATTTGAATGTTTATGCATTTGTATATGTTGGGATTGCAAAAATCATTTAAATACAAACAAAGCAAACCATATACACTCAGAAATCAGAACTTAGACATTGCATGCCAACTATTTGACGAAATGTCAAACATACAAAAGTGAAGCAATTTAGTGTTTGTCAGGGTTAGAACTCGTAAGGGTTCTTACATCTTAATTATCACTTAGAGGGAAAAGTTAGTAATGGAGGGCCAAAATGAGGGTGCCTAAAAAGAAAAGAAAGCAATCAAAGAAAATTATAAGTTATCGTTATCACAAATTAAAATTTTAAATTAGAGCTCTCAAAGACAAAACCCCCATGGTTGTTGGTGATTTCTAGAGGACAAAAAATCCTCTTGGAATTGGGGATGAAATCCATCATTTCTAATCAGGTAATTCTACTTCAAGGTTGCAATTGTGCTTTTGTAGGAAACAATTTTATTTGCAAAAAAATCTTCATTCTTACATCATTGGGGATTACATATTACTATTCATATTTGTATTCAATAACCCTATATTTTTGTTACTAGAGATTGATATCACTCCAATGTTGAGGGAATCATATTGGAGTGCTTTAGTTGGTCGATTATGTTCAACATTTCTCACAATTTCATCAAAAATCTACCTTAGAACTTTGATCTCAGGTTTGCAATATTGCTGTACTCAAATCTGCAATATGATTTGGAAGGACTGTTCTCAAATCTTCACAAAAATCTGTATTAAGTTTGCTCCAATTATCTCTAATTTCTGCTCTCAAAATATCTGATTTCTAATCATAAATCTGTTCTCAAATATCTAATCTCTGCTCATAAATCTGCTCTTAATCATAGGAAAGATATTCAATGAATTGATGTCTAAATGTCCCTCAACAAACTTCATTATATACCCCTCAAATTGCACTCTTCATTCCAACGGTCACCTCCTTTAAACCAGGTTGGCCAGCATTAAAAAAAGAAGATTTTATAGTTTCAAATTTTCCTTGTCCAAGGATGAGCGCTTCCCCCTAAGAGGTTGGCCAAGGCAGATGAAATATTTATTCTTATTGAATTTATTTCCTTGCCCTATGTGATCGGCCCAAAAATCAACCATTTGATATTTATTAATTTTGTTTTGCTTATTCAATTTTGGCACACAAATCAACAGGGTCAGCAAAAAACACAATTAAGTTTATTTCATAATAATATAAATTATCAAGGAGGTCGGCCCATATATATGTCTTCATTTATTAATTGTTGCTCTGCTGCCCTTGATTAATTGTTGCTATGCTGCTCTTGATTAATTGTTGATTGGATGCTCTTAACTTATTGTTTGTTTGATGCTCTTTTGATATCAATGACAACTTCCAACACTCTCACTCTTTGTCATTGATGGCGAACCTATTAGAAAAATGATCTTCTAAATGCACCTAGGTCATACAACTCCCCCACCTAAAATGCTCCCTCTGCCTGTAATACTCCACCTTACTCCACTTCTCCCCATTTAACATCAAAGAGAAAGGGTTTCTGGGCCAATCTGAAAATATCTGCAATCTGGTCCTTTGTAGCAACATACTCCAACTCTATTTTTTGTTCAAGTACTTGCTCCCTCAAGAAACGATACTTAATCAGAATATACTTTGTCCTAGAGTGCATAACTGGATTCTTTGATATGTTGATGGCACTCATTATCACAGAGCATGGGGATGGGATTCTCATACTCAATATCTTTCAATGTATGTTTCACTCATAGAACCTATGTGCAACAAACTGTTGCCGCAATATATTTTTCCTCTGATTTGTAGATGTGATATTGATGCTTGTTTCTTGTTTAACCAAGATACAAGCCAATTACCGATAAAGAATTCTACTCCAATAGTGCTCTTCCTGTCATCAACATTGCCTACCCAGTTTGCATCTGTATATGTTGTATGGGTGAAATCTTCATCTGTTGGATACCACAATCTGAAATCCATAGTTCCATTCAAATATTTCAATATACTTTTGATTGCATTGACATTAGTTTTCCTTTGGAGCTGCCTAAAACTATGCTACCAAACCAATTAATTGCATAATATTAGGCCTTGTAGCTGCTACATATAAGAAACTTCCAATCATGGATCTATATACAATTTGATTTGCTTTAGGAGATTCATCATCTTTGCTCAATTTACAACCAATAATCATAGGAGTACTTAATTGATTACAATCCTCCATCTTGAACTTCTTTAAAATCTCTTTAACATGCTTGGTTTGAGAAAAAAGATACCTTTATCTAACTGAGAGATTTGCAAACCAAGAAAGAAAGATAACTCACCGAGCATTGGCATCTCAAATTCCTTCTACATGCTAGAAGTAAAGGCTTTGCACATTCCCTCACGATCTCCTCCAAAAAAGATGTCAACCACGTAGACGAAAACAATCAACAAATTATCTCCTCCATTCTATACAAATTGCTATCTACAATTCCACTTTGAAGCCTTGCTCTTGAAGATACTTATCTAACCTTGAATACTAAGCCCTCGGGGCTTGCTTTAGCCTGTAAAGAGCCTTCTTCAATTTAATCCTCATGCTCTAACAAAATGAACCCTTTAAGTTGTTCGATGTATACTACCTCTTCCAGATTTCCATTTAGGAAGGAATATTTTACATCCATCTAATATACTTTGAAGTTCCCGAAACTAACAAGGGCTAAGAATCCATACATGCAACAAGAGCAATTTTTTTCTTCAAAGTCAACTCCTTCCACTTGAGCATATCCCTTGCATACAAGTCTTGCCTTATTTCTTACCACTTGGCCATCCTCATTAAGTTTGCTTTTAAAACCCCACTTACTATCAATCACATTTTCGTCGTTGGTTTTGGGACAAGTTCCCATGTCTCATTTTTATCGATTTGATCCAATTCCTCTTCCATAGCCTCGATCCAACGCTTATCTTCACTTGCTTCTAAAAAGTTAGTTTGTTCAACTTTGGAAAGCAAACACACATTGGCATGTTTTGATGCACTAGCAAGTCTTCTTCATTATAACTTCCTTCCTTTTGATAATCAATTTCATGTACTTTCTCCTTTTGATACCTTTCTTCGTCAACTCTCAGATTTGCACTTTCAACAACTTTGTGCAATATCTTGTTATAGTATTTTGTAAGTTTTCTTCCTTGTGGAGTATGCAAGGAAGATGCCTTCATCACATCTAGAACCAATTTTCCCAGATCTTACCATCTCTTCTTAAAGCGCATTTGCTTCCAAAAACGTTGAAGTACTTCACTAATGCAGGCCTTCCCTTCCAAAGTTCATATGGATTTTTGTTGTTATTCACCCTCATTTGTGCTCGGTTTGAAATGTAGATAGTTGTACGAGCTGCTTCTTTCCAAAAAGTATCAGCTATCTTGGATTCATTGAGCATAGCTCTTGTCATACCTTGAATTATTCTATTCTTTCTCTCAACTACTATATTTTGATGTAAAGCTCTTGCAGCTGAATAATCTCTTTATCCCATGCCTTTCACAGTACTTTTCAAACTCATTTGAGGCAAATTATCCTCCTTTGTCAAATCTATGGCATTTGATCTTCAAACCTGTTTCATTCTCTACTAAGGCTTTGAATGCCTTAAACTTCTCAAACGCTTCAGATTTTTCTTTAAGAAAAGCAACCCAAGTCATCCTGGAATAATCATCAATCAACAACATGAAATAACTCACCTTGCACGCTTTTCATCTCCATTAGCTCACACAAATCAATGTGAACAAGTTCCAAAGGCTTTTTCGTAGAACACTCCTTACATTTGAAGATTGTCCTTGTTTGTTTCATATTGACACTATTTGCAAATAATATTTGAAGCCTTTGCTATCTTCAGCGTGTCCCTTACAGCTTGCTTTTTCTTGATCTTCACAATGTAGTCAAAGTTCAAGGGTCCCATCCTTCTGTGCCGCAGCCAGCTCTCATTTCTTGCCCCATATGCCATTTCTCACTTTTAATTTGTTTGAGAATGTACATATTACCATTGGCTATAAGTTTTCTATTTTTCATGATTTTACATCCTCAATGAGAAAGTGTGCCCTTGGTCATACATTTGAGTCACACTTTGGAGATCATGCTTCAATCTTTCAACTTACAAGACAACCTTAGTTTTAGTTCAAAATTATCCAAACTAAATGTGTCTTTACCTTCTATGTTTTTCATAGCATTGTTGTAACATACATGGTTACCCTCTTGTTTTTTTTGTTTGCCTTTCTATTTTTGACTGTTTTTGGTTGTAGAAAGATGTGCCAAATATTTGTTTCACAATAATAATATTTGTAGCAATATAATAACTCAAAAACTGAAAGTATAGAGAAAACTACAGAACAATATAAAATTCATTTGATTTCAGAATAAAAAGTACAAAGTATCATCCAAATGGGCAACACCTAGATAGCTAGAATGAATTACAAATACATTTCAAGCATACGCATTAACTCTAGCAATGTAGATTTCTGATCTGGCACTGAAATCTACAAAATGGCAATGGTGAAATGGGACACCACACTCCAAAAAAACCTCCAAAGGCTGTGAAATGAATAAGAATGCTGATCAAGGACCAAATGCCTCAAAAAGGTCACAAAACCCTATCGGGTTCCTTACCCAGCTCCCACATCCTTCCTAGGGTTGTACGACCAACAAAGAAGAGTGTGGCCTGCTCAAAATAGTTAATGAGATTAGATTTATAGCAAAAATGGAAATGAATGCAATTTTAATTTTATATGTTCACTAATATATGTCTTTTCTTTTCAGGTATGCAGCAAATAGAAGACTATGGAATTCAAAACTGATTTCACAAGTATTTATGCACTATATGAATATGAAAATATCACAAAGGAAATGCTGATAGAATTATCTCTGAATTACTTGCTGATTGAATACGAGAAGGCTTTGCATTCAATTTTTTTATATGCATTGCCTTTGATCAATCAGCAAATGATTATATATATGAGAGACATGTTACTATAGAGACATGTCTCCTTGAGGAGACATGGCTCTATAATGCCATGTTCTTCGTAACATAAATTATAATTACCAACCGATGCAACTTTAATATACGCAACATGCCCGATCTCATAACAATATCGGTCGGGCTCATAACTAATACCAATCGAGCTCTTTAACAATACTGATCATGTAACACGTTATCGTGTGTTAAGAATAACCGAGATTATCGGGTGTCAATTATCGGGTGTTATGAATATTGGCATAACCGATGAGTATTATATGCATTTTGTTTGATTCTTATGGATTTACATATGTGATGTTAATTTGATCATAACATTATTATTATGAGGAAAGATCATAATTTCAGAATATGAATAAATAAATAAATATATGTATATATATATAATAATAATAATACTTATTATTATTATATATATATTGATATATATACATATATATCATAATTGATCTATTCTCATAATTTTAATGTCTACAGTATTTTTATCTGATCGAAGCTACAAACATCAACAAAAATTGCCTCACAAATCTGCATTAAACTCAATATTTCTCCTCAATCTACCTCTCCAAACAATCTCTAACAATGTGCAACTCTAAAACTAAAGAAGAATAAATCAAAACACCATTAATGCTCCAATGTGATTACTGAATGAAATCACCCAAAATCCTCTAGAATGGATCTCTCACCAACGTGGAATATGTTCTCTGCAAAGAATTTTATCCTCACAAAGCTATAGACAAGTTCAACCAACAAAAAAGATTTCCAAATATCAAAACCAAGCATAAAGAAATGAGCTCCCAAAATCCAATTTTATAGCCTTCAAAACCCCACGCCCAGCCTTGGTTGCATTTAATTTTTATTTTAAATTCCGTATGTCTCCAAAGTGGCACCCAAACCCAAAAGGGGGACCTTTTTTAAATATTTGCACTTAACATTATTAATTGGGTATCCAAATAGTCCTTTTCAAAATAAATTATAATAACAAAAAAGTTAAATATTTAATTTAACTTTATAACTTAATAATTTATCATTATTAAATTTAAAGCACTAGACTATATCAAAACCCAACATAACTAAAAACAGTAACACTAACAACTGACTTAGTGCCCAAAATTGACTTACTAAAAATAGTACTTATTGGAGAATTAAACCAAATCACTCCATAAAAGGGTGTTATGCACATCTCAACCATCAAAGCTCAAATAAACACCTATGACTACCTAACTGTTGGATCAAACTGTCATCATGAATTTCCTAGCCCTAACTCATTAGCCTAGGGGAACCCGCTAGATAGGCTAGTGGCACACTACACTAACTGATTAGGAAGGGGACATTATAGTCCACCCTTCCCAAATTGCTTGTCCCCAAGGAATTCTAACTCGAGATGCTGCAAAATCTTCTCGTTCACCCAATTTGCATCCTCTACTGACAAGTTCTTCCACTTAACCAAGTACTCTTTGATGATTATCTTCCATAAAGTATGCTCCTTGTAGTCTATGATGTCCTCTGGAATCAAGATTAACTTCCCCTCCTTGTCCAAGGGTAGCAACTCTAATGAGAGAACCATGTCATAACCAAGTGCTTTCTTGAGTCTGGACATACGGAGCACACTATGCACTCTACTATGAGCTGGTAACTCAAGCTTGTAGGCAACCTCTACAACCCTCGTAGAGACTCTGAAAGGATCATGGAACTTGGGCTTAAGCTTCTCCAATCCACTTTTTTAAAGAGAAGACTATCTATATGGTTGGAACCTCAAATAAACCATGTCACCCACCTCAAAATTGTGCTCCATCCGATGCTGATTGGTGCATAGCTTCTGCTGATTTTGTGTCTGTTGCAAGTTCTCCTTCAAAGATTTCAATATATCTTGACTATCCTGCAACAAATCCATTTCCTTAGGCACTCAATATTTCCGGGGTGAAAATCAATGAAGTTGTGTGCCTCATACCCATATAGAGCCATAAATGGTGAGAACCTGATGGACATGTGATAGGTAGTATTGTAGCAATAATCACCAAGGTACAATCATTTAAGCCAAGCTCTTTGTTTCTTTAAACATTGTTTTTTAGATACCTTCCCACCCATTTGTTCACTATCTCTATCTGTACATTTGTCTACAGGCGGCAGCTCATGTTAGAAGTGAGCTCAGCATATTCTGCTGAGATCAAATGCATAGGCAAAAGAATATCTTCATATTCAGAACTGTGCAAATATTTGGCAAACAAAAATTGGTAGCAAAATTGGCAAAAAATTCAGTAAGAAAATTTCATAGTGAATGAATGAAAGCTTACTCACTCTTGAAACTCATAACTCTTTGTTCCTAAGTTCATGCAAACCATTTGACAAAATTACCAAAAGGAAAAGAGTGCAAAAAGTTGGTGGAAAACAAGGGTGGCCTCTTACAGACAACGTTCTTTTATAACTTTTTGAGGGAATTATGAATGTAATATTCTTTTATTTTATTTTTCCCTCAGAAATTATAAAATATTATAATGTCTTTACAATAATCACTTTTAGCCACAATCAACAACTTTAAACAATTAAATATAAGCTGTATTTCTAAATTGTACTATAAACTTGTCGACAACTTAGATTTAATTATTTAATTATTTCCCTTTTTACTGCCCTAATAGCCTATGAGAAAATTTGAAGAAAATAGGTTAAGGGTCTTCATTAAACTTACACCCAAGAAGGGACATGACAAAGTTGGGGTCCAATGATTGATGAACAAGCCCATTATTTTGAGAAACCAAGGGTGTCCTTTAAAAATGTGATTCTTTTTAAAGAGCAAAGACAGTCAAGAAGTACCACTTAGTAATCATTAGGAGGTCCACAAATTCAATAGCCTTCCAATTTTCCTTGGACCCAATAGCACAAAGTCCTGGATCATGAATTCACAAATCAAGGCATGCATTCTTTACTTTAAGTTTCAACCTTTGTGACACTAATATGTGTTGGCATATTACAGTATTTAATTTTCAGTTAGAAAGTTGCTCTGTATTGAAACTGTTTTGTAAATAGTTATCTCCATTTGTTTCTCTGTATTGCCTATTTAAAAGGCATCGATTGAATCAATAATGCATCAAGTTAATATACTCTTTCCACTTTGCGCTCTCATTTTGGTATCAGAGTAGTTTTATGCTCTTGGGGTGTTGGTGTGCGATGGAATGAATGAATGAATGTGATGGTTATTCTGAAATCTTCCAACATTAAGCCTCCTTACAACGCGCATATCTAATGGTGATTCTCTTGCCATTAATGATCTGAACATTTGCATAGGCAATGCCACTGTCAAACTATTCCGATGTGTCGAATCCATAGGAGATTGTTCGGCGCTATGTAAACAGCAGCACTCTCTTCCGCTGTTAAATGGTGCACTTTCATTGTCTAATTGTTGTTCCCCAATATATTCATCCATTTGGCAAGTGATTTCTAAGACATTTTTGTTCAATTCCTAACATTAAAAGCATATATATGTAAAGCCATTATATATTCTCTAAATCCTATTAGAATAATATCTTTGAATATCTTATTTATTATTCTTTTAATGGTCAATATTGTAAATATTAGAATGTTTCTAATATTCTTTTATTCTTTCATTATTAGAATGTTTCTAATAACGTCATCATTGTAAACTATATGAGTGTCTTGTTCATTCATTAATCTATCTAATAATTTACCAATTACTTTGTAAAATGGTATCAGAGCCAGATTAATTTTTTTCCGAAAAATTTACAATTTCTTCACTGAAATTATTTGCTCTAATTTTTTCAAAATTATTTTTCTGCAAAAACGACCGTCGAAGCAAAGATACCAACCATAATTGTGGTCATTTTTTTCTAGCAGACAAATTCCTCAATGTCCTTTTCAGGTTTCACAGCTCCCTCTCTGCACTCCGTGTTTTTAAAACACCACACATCTATTAAAAATGAGATTACCGACTCTTTTTTTTTATTGTTTTGCGGTCATTTTCTGCAATCACAACCATTTTCGCGGTCAATTTTCTCCTAAAGACATGACTGTTAGGGGTTTCTCTGTTTGTCGACCTATATCTGATTTTGTCTGGATCTTTCAACCCTTATTGTGGTCGTCTATTCTAAAACAAGGGCTTATTTCTGCCACCTAGGGTTTTTTTCTCGAACCCCCAGTGTTTCGTATGCGGCTAGGGCTTTGAATTTCTACCATTTTTTCAACACTTGCACATCTTCAACACAGCCAACTAGGATTTCTTCTAAATCCTCTATTTTCTTTGTCGGATTTTAAATTTGTTTGACAATTCCTTTTGGGTTTTTCGAGACCTCAACTAGGTTATCTTAGAATTTTTCTGGGTGTCTCATTTTCCATGCCTCAAAATTTGTGCCCGCAAATTCACCTTGTAATTTGTGCATGTACCTAACTCTGTAATCAGTACATTCAAATTTGGGTGTTTAGCCATCTAGACTTCTCGCTTTTTGTGCCTTGAAAAGCGTGCAATGGCATCTTTGACCAACTTTCTATTGGAAGACAGTCAAAAGTTCAATGGTTCACAACCTCAAGCACATACTGCGGAGCACACTGAGCAAGGTGAGTCTAGCTTTTATGCCTTCGTGGCTAAAAGACATGCAGATCATGTAAAATTCTCTACCTAGTATATTGATTCAGGTGTCTCCCGCCACTTCACTCATCGTCAGGATAGGTTCACAGGTTTCAGTCATTCTCAGGTTCAATTACTTTTGGAGGGGAAGAGTACACTGTTGTTGGCAAAGACAATATTCAGATACAGTCTAGAGGAAGGAAACTGATTTTCCTTGATGTGTACTATGTTCCAGGAATGGAACTCAACCTTCTCAGTCAGTCAAATTCTGAGACATTTCCCTTGGCAAGACCTGACATTCAGTTCACATCAATGCAGTATCATTGATCGGGAGACTCATTCCACTGTTGTTGTGGGTCTTCAGGAGCATGGTCTATACAAACTTGTTGACTATGGTGATTCTTAGGAGCTTTCTATGGCAGCCCATCACTCTTCTATTAGTACACTTTGGCATCAGAGGTATGGGCACTTAAATGTGCACTATCTTTCTCAACTTGTTCAAGAAGATCTTGTCATTGGGTTTTCGGAGATTCAGACTCAAAACCTTGGCGTTTGCAGAGCATATCAGGCTAGGAAGCAACATTGCACTTCATTTTCAGATGGCGACTCCTAGAGAGCTTCTAAGGTATTACAACTGGTTCATGCCGATATCTGAGGGCCTATAGCTACTCCATCTATTACTGGGTCCAGATATTTTTTACTTTTTGTTGATGATTTCAGTCGTAAAATGTGGGTGTATTTCCTTAGTCAAAAATCAGAGGTGTTTGTTTTATTTCAAAAGTTCAAAATATTTGTAGAAAAAGAGTCTAGTCAACATATTGTCACTCTTAGAACAGACAATGGGGGAGAATTTTGTTCCTCTGCCTTCTCCCATTTCTGTGAACATGGCATAAAACACCAATTAATAACACCCTAGACCCCTCAGCAAAATGGTGTTGTTGAGCGTAGAAACCGCACCATCATTGAAATGGCCCGGTCTATGCTTGAACACAAGAGTGTTGCAAAGAAATTTTGGGCTAAAGCAGTCCACACTGCCATCTATCTTCTCAACTGCTCTCCCACAATGGCTGTCAAGAAGCAGACTCCGGAAGAGACCTGGTCAGGTCCTAAGCCCAAAATTAGTCATCTCAAAGTTTTTGGCTCCACTGCTTTTGTCTGGATCCCTAATGTTAAACGCACCAAGTTAGATGCCAAGAGCTGGAAACTTGTGCTCACCGGCTACTGTGATAATCACAAAGCCTACCGCCTAGTTGACATTGAGACTAATTATCTCATCTTCAGTCAGGATGTGGTTTTTGATGAGGAACGAGTCATTTCAACTCTCTCCTCTAGTTATGGATTCTGAGGACCTGTCTCTCAAAGCTCAAGACTTGGGTGTCCAGCGTCCATTAGGTCCATCTGATGGTAGGGCTCCAGCTAGGAAGCCGCCAGTGGTTCCTATCCCTGTTACTGCCTCTCCACCATTCCTTCTCCCACAGGATCACCCAAACATGCAACTACACCACCCGATTTACCTCAGGATTCATCCAATCTTTTGTTTGATGATGATGTTCCTATTGCACCTCCTACTTCTGATGTTGGTACTTCTACTCTTTGGCCTAAATGGTGGCTAAGAAGATTGGCAATCTTCATGATGATGAGCTCATCGAGGGTAGAACTGCTCAGAAGAAGAGCAAACTTTCTAATTCTGTAAATTTTACTCTCATGGCCAACATTCACAGCGTGTATGAACCTCAAACATACACAGAGGCGAAAGGGATACCTGAGTGGGAAGAAGCTATGAAGACTGAGCATCATAATTTGTTGAAAAATAACACTTGGATTTTGTCAGATCTTCCTTCAGGAAAGAAACCCATCGGATGCAAATAGGTCTACAAAGTCAAATACAAGGCTGATGGTACTCTAGATAAGTACAAGGCTCGTCTTGTTGCTAAAGGCTTTTCTCAAAGTGAAGGAATTGATTATGAGGAGACCTTTTCTCTGACAGCAAAGATGAGCACCATCAAATTAGTCCTAGCCCTGGCAACTTAGTGTGGCTGGAAAGTTCATCAAATGGACGTCAAGAGTGCCTTCCTGAATGGTGAGTTACAATAAGAGGTCTACACGACACAACCTCCTGAATTCAAGGTTGTCGGTAAAGAACACTAGGTACTCAAACTTGTGAAAGCACTATATGGCATCAAACAGGCTCCTCAGGCATGGTACATAAAAATTGACAAGTACCTCACAGATCAAGGTTTCTAGAGGAGTCCTTCTGACTCAAATCTATATGTCAAAACTATTGGCACTGACATCATCCTTCTGGTTATTTATGTTGGTGATCTAATAATCACTGGCAATTCGACATCTTTGATTCAAGAAATCAAACAAGATTTATGCCAGTCGTTTGACATGACCAACCTTGGGCTTCTAGACTACTGCCTAGGTATCAAGGTTTGGCAGCACTCACATGGCATCTTTATCACTCAGTCTAAATATGCATGGGCTCTGCTTGACAAATTCAGAATGCAGGACTACAAACCTGCATCTACACCTATGGAGTTTAGTCTAAAGTTGTCAACCAAATCTGGTTCTCTTGTTGAGAGTGAATCCATATTTAGGCAACTAGTAGGTAGTTTGATCTATCTCACCGCCACTAGACCTATCAATTACATATCTCACTTCATGACGGCTCCTACTTCAGATCATTGGGCTACAACACAGCGCATCTTGCGCTATGTCAAGAGCACTCCACACTTTGGTATCCTCTATAGACGAACCAAGGATCCCCGCGTCATTGGTTACACAGACTCGGATTGGGGAGGCTTTGTTGATGACAAAATGTCCACTTCTGGGTATGTCTTCCGTTTGAGCACATGTGCTATCACTTGGACCAATAAGAAGCAGTAGGCAGTATCTCTTTCCTCAACGGAAGTTGAACACCGGGGAACAGTCAAAGCAAGTTGTGAGGCAGTTTGGCTTCAAAGGATGCTTTCTGACATCCATATGCCTCAAGTAGGCCCATCACCTCTCTTCTGCGACAATCAAGGGGTGCTCAAACTTGCCAAAAATCTAGTCTTCCATGAGCGAACCAAGCATATTAACCTTCATTGTCACTTCATCCGACAACTGGTTGAAGATGGATCCGTGGATTTGCTATAGTAGATCAGACTGTCGATATTCTCACCAAGTCACTCCTTCCAGATTAATTTGTTAAGTTCAGGGGGTTCCTTGGTGCAGTTGACAGATTGACCATTAAGGGAGGGTATTAGAATAATATCTCTAAATATCTTATTTATTATTCTTTTAATGGTCAATATTGTAAATATTAGAATGTTTCTAATATTCTTTTATTCTTTTGTTATTAGAATGTTTCTAATAATGTCATCTTTGTAGACTATATATAAGCGTCTTGCTCATTCATTAATCTATCTAGTAATTTACCAATTACTTTGTAATAATTCCCCAAGAACTTGAGAAAATCCTCTTTCCATAGGTCAATTATAGTGTTATCCATACCATCGTGTGAATAGAAATTTCATTTGTGGGGTTGAAGAGGAAACTTCAAACCTCAAAAGTCAACATTGATAAAATACCCAATCAAAACTTGTCTATCTATAGATGTTGAAAAATATAAAAACAAGACTAGAACATACAACATGTACGATAGAAAAGGAGTAGGACAAAAGGGTCCCTAAACATGAAGTAAAACCAAAAAAGCAAGGAAAGATTAAAAAATATGCACATAGGGGCTATCCTAAAAAGAATAATCAAATTAGTACAATTATAAATAAACATATGGAAGAAGACTGACAAAGCAATGTAAATAGATGAAAAGCACCTAGGTAGGAACAAAAATCCTCAAGTGTTAGTCTTTTTGGATGCATTAGAGAAGCTAATGAAATTAACACCAATCGTTGTAGGAGTACCAATTCAAAGTCTAAGAATGGTCATCAAGGAAAATTTAAGGCTAAGGCATCAACTAAACCATAGTTGAAAAAATCAAACTCAGCAATGCCAATAACTCAGCAAGCTCAAAAATTTTGAAAACTCAAGACTAGCCAAAAACTCAAACACGACAAGCTCAAAAAGTCTAAAACCTTGGGACTCACCAAAAACTTCAAAAAAAGTTGGAAATAACTTGGAGGATTTATCAAACATTTTTAAATATATTTTTTTTTTAAATATTATTCAAAATCACACATATATCATAGACCAAAAAACAAGTAATATTTCTATATATGTAATAATATTTTTCTTAATTATATAGATTAAAAACTAAGTTATCGGATCCCTACATATAGGCCCAAATTCTGATTCTAGTAAGATGTCAGTGTTGATTCCGCCTAGATTCTGCCTAGATTCCAACAGGATTTTGGCCGGGCATTTGGATTCCTTGTGGGTCCTGCATGTCGGAATCCGACAGAACCCACGAGCACCCAAGGCTATGGGCGCCTGAAAACGGGCCTCACATGCCATTTTTTTTAAATCTAAAAAGCATCTAAACCCCTAATTTCAACCATAAAGCATGCATTTGGTCATTTTATGATCATTCATTCATATGATCATAAGAAAATGGACTACCATGAGGGTGTGACAAGGAATTGGGATCTAGTCCCTGAGTGTGCTAATTTAGATGCCACGGTTGCACAGCGTGCCCAAGTCTCTATAGATGAACAAGAGGCGGTTGTTCCACATGACATGGACATAGCGAGTGGCACAGCTGTTGGTTCAAATGAACTTGAAGAGGAACCAAATGTTGACCTTGATTCGTATGAAGATAATGAAGATGAATTTGGATATTAAATATGAAATATGGCTTGTAATTTAAATTTTCATTGTGTAATGATATTTTAAGACTTTTGCAAAGAATGAATATGATATATGAGGTATTTTATTTAAAATTTTATTGGCAATTATGGATTTAAGAGTATCATGCTTCTAACTTATTATTATTATATGTTTGAAGTTTTGAACCAATGATGAATGAACATTGAACATTGAACATGTTACATGTGTGAATCTATGAATATACATACACACACAGATATATATATATATATATATATATATTTGAAAATATATACCTGTGGTGCCGGAACCTGCCCCAAAAAAAAAATTGCCAAACCCGAATCTGTATTAGAACCACGAACAGCAACTTAGATTAAAAAAGTATTATATATAAATAATAATAGCCTTGGCTCTTTTTTAAAAATGTGTATACAAATAAAAACAATATTATTTTTATATATATTGAAGATGTAGATTTGTATTTATAAGGTATAATTAAAATATAATTATCTTATAATAATTAAATTTTATTAATCTAAACATATAAGTAATATCATATATTTTATTACTATTGTTGTCATTTTTCACGAACGAGCATAAGTATAGATTGAAAAAACTTTGGCCGTGTGTTTGTGTGCCCTCAATCACGAATGAAAAAACCTTGTTCTCTTCTCAATCGAATGTCCCAAAATGAAATAGAAACCTCAAAAATAAACATTTTCAAATTATTAATATTTGGGATGCATTTTTGACAAGTTTTGTGAATAAAAATTGCAAGTTACATGTTTTTAAGAAAAAAAAGCCACATTTTTTTAAAAAGTTGGTGGAGAGTGATTTGGCGATTAATTGACCCCTTTCTTAGACACGTGAGTACTTACACATCCTACAAATACTCACATCTTTTGGCATTCTTGAACTAGACCATCCTAGGAGGAAGCCAATTCTACATAGAGCCTCTCCTAACATTCAAAGTCACAGAACTACTAATGGTAGGGAATAGCTAGTAATGTGAGCCTTCCCCTAAGATCTATGTCATGGAAGAGGAGTCTTGGAGGGTCTTTGGCAATGAGAAGCTAAAGGGCCATAAATATTACAATGGGAGTTAGGTTGTCGAGGATTCTTAGCTGTAGAATACTACAAGGATGAGTAATTCCTCACCAATTAATCCTCGTCTATATGTGAATCGATAGTAGCCAAAGTGCACTTAACTCCAATATCAATGATAGGTTGAAAGAAGTAATCAATCTAGTAGATTTGGGACAAGGAAAATTTGGTTTGTACAATCACAACCAAGCTAGACACCGAATTACCATATAAGACCCTCCTTGCGGAAGTCTCAAAAGGAATTTCTTTCCATTCACTTGACATATAGTAGAAATATTGTACCCCCTCCTTTTTACCTCATCATCAAAGGTCGAGAGTTGACAAATTAATATAGTTCAAGGAATCCAATTGTCAAAGATAAGAGTATGCAAATGCTAAGGAAGAAAACAGTGTTTTCCATTGGGGTTTAATAATGTGATGTCCCCTTCTAGCTAGCGACATCATGCTAGTCAGTGATTAGCCTATCAGTGGACCCTCGTAGGCTAGTAGGCATGGATAGGGGGTCTTTTCAGGCACAGTGAAGGTATGGCTTTCTGATGGTTCAGTATTGGCAGAGCTCAGTGTTTTCAGTTGGCTTAAGAGTTTGTTTTTGGCTCAATTATATGGATTTTGCTATTTTTAGCAAAGGTTTCTATATTTGGGTTTATTTTTGAGCCATAGAGATGGACCCCGACTATTTTTGGAAATGCATTTTGGTCACATGGAGAATTATTTCACCAACTCCTGTTTCAGATAGTTTAGCCAGATTCACAATATCAAGGGAGTTATTGCATTTTCAGTGGCTAAGTGTTTAATGAAGAAATAAGGATATAATATTAAGGTATAATATAACTTTATATTAAATCACTTGAGTGATGGGTTTATGCTTCATAAAAGGGGGGCAAGTTTATATATTGATTTATGGGCGTGTTTCCTAAGTCCAAATTAATTAATTAAATGTCATTTTTAATGTTTATTACATTAAAAGTGAATTATATGCAGAAAATTGCAAGTTTGCTTTTTTGGTGCGATTTTGGACTTGGAGGAAATAAAAGGCCTTGGCGTGAGTTGAGAAGGCATCCATTTTCATTTTAAAGAATTAAAATTTGTTTCCTCTTGAGCTCTGAGAAGGGTTTGATAGTTTCAGCCATGGGAGATTGTAGTTTCTTTTGTGTGTTCGTCATTTGAGCCAGTGAAATACCTGGTGAATTTGATAATCAGAGGGAGTCTCATTCAGAGATTCTATTTGCGCTTCAGCATAGGGTTTCAGCAGTTGCAGCACAAGCTCATAAAATACATCGGGATCAGAAAACAGGTGTTGGCTAGTTACATCATTGCAGAGACTTGCAGGCGTGGCTGGGAATACAGGAAAAGACGCCATTCATGTTAAAAACGCATTGGCTGGTTTAGTGCGATTTCTTTTGAAAAATATTCAGGTTTTTATGCTTGTAAAACTCATTGTTGTTTATGTTTGGATTCCAGAACAATCTTCTTGTGCTTGGCGTTGCATATTAAAGAATAATAAATTTGCAGCAGTAGCTAGATTATCTTTTCAGTATTTTATTTCAGATTTGTATCTATTTGCTTTTTCATTCAAAACCCTTGCAAAAACACAAAAAAATCATAAAACATTCAAAGGAAAAAACAGTTCAGCAATTAGAGCCTGTGAAGGGTTCTTACAATGGTATCAAAGCTAAATCCTGCCATCCTGAGGGTTTAGTTATTACATGCAGCCAAAGGAGGTTGGTCCACACAAGTATTATACACGCAGGAGAGTCTTACTTGAAGGCGAACAAGTTTTAGAACCACAGCCGGTCACCATGGGTGACAAGCGTGAGGGTAGCCCATCCAGGGTTAACAGGGTGGATGATGATCAGGAAACGAGAGAGTTTTTTAGAACTATGGGAACAGGGCAGTAGCAGGTGGCCCACGCCTTACAAGCACTGACTACAATGATGGAGCAGATGAATCCGCCAGACAGGCAGAATAGGGATCAAGAGGATAACAAGAGTGCGGTTGGTTCTCCTCGAGGACCTAGAACACACTAGGACGACTGATAGGCCTACACGTCCTACTTTTGTGAGGGAGGAGCCAACACCAGAGCCTGAAGAAGTAGGTGATTTGATGTTCGCAAATGTTCTCATGGCTGCAAATGATGAGTGGGAGATGCTAGCTCCACAAGTCAGGGAGCATCTCACCTTTGAGCGATTTGTCAATCAGAGGAGAGAGCATTACAGGGCAACGAGACACGATAGGAGATCTCGTGGCCAGAACAATGAATTAAAGCGTGCTACAGGCAAGCTTTCTTTTACTACTTTTGATGGTAGTAGTAGGATGACAGCACAGGCTTGGATTCACAAGCTTGATACTTTCCTGGCATTGAAACCTATGACAGAAGTGGAGGCAATAAAATATGCCACACTACATTTAGAGGGAGTTGCACATGATTGGTGGTACCATGGGATGGTTACTCTTCAGCATAACCAAGTGACTTCATATCAAGATTTCGTGGACAAGTTGGTAGAGAGGTTTGATAAGAAGGATCCAAAGGTTTGCTTCAGGGAGTTGGCACAGTTGAGACAGACATGCGGATTGGAGTATTTCATTAATGACTTTCAGAGGCTATCTGTTATGGTGCGAGATATCCCAGATAGGAGATTGGTTGTTTTATTCACTGAGGGATTATCCGAACCATTGAAGGGTTGGGTAAAAGCCTTTGATCCATCTAATTTGCGAGAAGCAATTAAGAAGGCTAGAAGTATGGAACAAGCAGCCCCAGTAAATGAATTTCAGTCAAAGGGTGCATCATCTAGCAAAGACAACAAACCATTCTTCAAGACACCCAAGAGGAATGAAACAAAGGCTGAAAATAAAGATAAAACATTCGCCCCCTTGGATAGAGAGCCATTGAATGATTTAAGGAAGAAAAAACTTTGTTTTTATTGCAAAGGACCCTATGACATGAACCACGACTGTCCTTTGAGACCAAAGGGGAAAGCAAGCAGGGTTATGTGGGCTTACTATGAGGATTCCAATTCTGAAAACTCGGACCAGCAAACTGAAAATGAGGAATCCAGTGAGGGAAAAAGAAAGTTTAGATGATGAAAAGCTCAAGCAAATGTCTACCGATGAAGAGAAGGTTGAGGGTAGGCTTAAGGAGGCTCGTCTCACTAGTGTGCAGCAGGAGGGATCGTTTCAAATGAGAGGAGTGTTGGCTGGACAGCGAGTTATCACATTGCTAGATACAGGTGCCACGCACAATTTCATTGATTCCAGGTTGAGAGAGACGTGGGATCCAAACTGAGCAGTTTGAGGGCTTGAGAGTGAGGGTAGCAGATGGCTATGTTCTCAAATGTGATAGAAAGTTTACAGGTTTGCCATTGAAAATTAATAACTTTGAATTCAAGGCTGACTTGTATGTGGTTAACATGGGTGACACGGATTTAGTTCTTGGCATGACTTGGCTACATGATATTGGAGAGTTCACTCTCAATTTGAGAGAAATGGTGATGAAATTTCAAATTGATGGAAAAACTCACATTCTTACGGCCATCCGAGACAATGAGTTTAGGATGATGTCTTGCAGGCGCATGGAGAGCTTGTTGCATCATAACCAGGTTGAGTGGGCAGCCCATTGCACATTGATGCCATCACAGGGGCAGAAAGCATCCGAATACCATCCAGACATACAGGAACTGAGAATCAAGCACTACAAGGTTTTCAGTGACATACCAACAGGTAGACCTGCAGATAGAGGTATTGAGCATATTATTGAGTTAGAGGAGGGTGCTAAACCCATCATGATCACACCCTACAGGCATCCAAAGAGATTGAAGGATGAGATTGAGAAAACCATCAAGGAACTACTTGCTATGGGGCACATTAGACCAAGTAAGTCTTCTTTTGCTTCTTCTGTGGTTTTGGCGAAGAAGGATGGTACTCTTAGGATGTGCATAGATTACAGGGTCGTGAACAAGAAGACTATCAAAAACAAGTGCCCCATCCCACGGATTGATGAGTTATTGGATGAGCTACATGGAGCATGTTTCTTCTCTAAAACTGATTTGAGATCGGGCTATCATCAGATCCGAGTTAGAGAGCAAGATATAGAGAAGACAGCAATTAGGTGTCATTGTGGCCATTTTGAGTTTGTAGTTATGCCATTCGGGCTAACTAATGCTCCAGCTACTTTTCAGTCCACAATGAACATGATCTTTCAGCCTCAGTTGAGGAAATTTGTGTTAGTCTTCTTTGATGACATCCTTGTGTATAGTAGGACATGGGACGAGCATGTGCGGCACTAAGACACTGTGTTAAACATTCTGAGCAGGGAGTCCTTGTATGCCAAGGAGTCCAAATGTGATTTGGGATTATCAGAGTTATTATATTTGGGTAACATTATCAGTGCACAGGGAGAACATATGGATCCTGAAAAGATTCGTGCTATTGTTGAGTGGCCCTCTCCAGTAAACCTGACACAGTTGAGAGGATTTTTGGGCTTGTGTGGGTTCTACGGGAGGTTTGTTAGTGGATATTCCAGGCACACAGCACCCTTGACTGATTTGATGAAGAAGGGGGCTTTCTTGTGGACTCCTGAGGCACGGGAGTGTTTTGATAAATTCAAAGAGTTCATGACTTCTTGTCCAGTGCTAGCACTACCAAATTTTAGTAAGCCATTTGAGCTTCATTGTGATGCATCTGGTGAGGGCGTTGGAGCGGTGCTTATGCAGGACAAGCACTCAATTGTGTATGAGAGTAGGAAGCTCAGGGGACCTGAGAGGAGCTTCAACATTTATGATAAGGAAATGTTGGCCATAATGCATGCTTTGGCCAAATTCAGGCAGTATTTAGTGGGCAGCAAATTCAGCATAAAAACGGACCACAATAGCTTAAAACATTTTCTGGGGCAGCGAGATCTTAATGACAGGCAGCAGAAATGGGTAAGTAAATTACAGGCATATGACTTTGATATTACCTATTTCAAGGGGACACAGAATGTAGTAGCATATGCCTTGTCACGACGACCCCACTTGAGCTTGATGACAGATATATCAGAGGATTGGAGGCATTTGATCCTTGCAGAGTATGCAAAGGATACATGGGCATCAGGATTCATAGATGGATCGGTTCAGGATAGTGATTTCACCCTTGTGAATGAGCTCATCATTTACAAAGGGCGCATTTATTTGGTGCCAGGGTCAGAGGTGAGGAGGATGGTGTTGAGAGTTTATCATGACTCACCTATGGCAGGCTATCCAAGTTTTTATAAAACCTACCGGCAGATTTGTGAGCATTTTTCTTGGAAAGGGCTCAAGGCTAAGGTGTTACAGTATGTTAGGGAGTGTCCTACTTGCCAGCAGAATAAACAGGAGCACTCTTATCCAACCAGTTTACTTCAGCCACTTCTAATTCCTGAAAGGAAGTGGGAGTGTTTGTCCATGGACTTCATCACAGGACTGTCGAGAGCCCAGGGCAGAGACTATATATATGTTGTTGTTGATCGGCTTACGAAGTTTGCCCACTTCTTCCCGATCACTGCTACACGGGTGGCAGATTTATTCTTTAGAGAGGTATTCAGGTTGCACGGCTTACCTCGGAGCATTGTCAGTGACAGGGACAGCAGGTTTATGAGTCACTTCTGGCAGGAGTTGTTCAAATTGTGTGGAACAGAGCTCACTCCAAGTACTAGCTACCATCCTCAGACAGATGGACAGACTGAAATAGTCAACAAATGGGTGGAGGGGTACCTCAGGAACTACATAGCAAGGCAGCAGAAGGCTTGGGTTAAGTGGATTTATCTATGCGAGTATTGTTACAATTCCACTTATCACATGTCTATTCAGGTGTCACCGTTCATGGCATTATATGGGTATGAGGCACCCAATTTCATGGATCTATTGTTGAGTGATAGTAGAGTGCCTAGTGCTGGAGACTTGTTACAAGAGAGCCAGGGCATTGTAAAGGCTCTTAAGGAGAATATTACTAAGGCACAAAATCAGCAGAAGAAGTACGCGGATCAGAAGAGGACTGAGCGGATTTTTGAGGTAGGGGATATGGTATACTTGATGTTACAGCCTTACCACCAGTCCACTCTTAAAAGAAGTGGTGCCGAGAAACTGAAGCCATGATACTATAGACCTTTCAGGGTGATCAAGAAAGTTGGAGAGGTGGCGTATGAGTTGGATTTTCCGGCAGAGAGTAAAGTCCATAATGTTTTTCATGTGTCACGTCTCAAAAAGGCGTTAGGACACCAGATTGTTCCTTCTACAATGCTTCCACCCTTGGATGATGAGGGGAAGTTGGTTTTAGTACCAGAGGCTATTTTGAAGTTTAGGGAGAGAAACTTGAGGAGGCGCACTATCAAGGAGTACTTGGTAAAATGGAAGGATATGCCGGTTGAGGATGCTACATGGGAGAGTGGGGAGATTTTATAGCATCCAGAGTTGAGATTGCTTGAGGGCAAGCAATTTCAGGAAGGGCGGACTATGATGTCCCCTTCTAGCTAGCGACATCATGCTAGTCAGTGATTAGCCTATCAGTGGACCCTAGTAAGCTAGTAGGCATGGATAGGGGGTCTTTTCAGGCACAGTGAAGGTATGGCTTTCTAATAGTTTTGTATTGGCAGAGCTCAGTGTTTTCAGTTGGCTTAAGAGTTTATTTTTGGCTCAATTATATTGATTTTGCTAGTTTTAGCAAAGGTTTCTATATTTGGGTTTACTTTTGAGCCATAGAGATGGACCCCGACTATTTTGGAAATGCATTTTGGTCACATGGAGAATTATTTCACCAACTCCGGTTTCAGACGGTTTAGCCAGATTCACAATATCAAGGGAGTTATTGCATTTTCAGTGGCTAAGTGTTTAATGAAGAAATAACGATTTAATATTAAGTTATAATATAACTTTATATTAAATCACTTGAGTGATGGGTTTAGGCTTCATAAAAGGGGGCCAAGTTTATATATTAATTTATGGGCGTGTTTCCTAAGTCCAAATTAATTAATTAAATGTCATTTTTAATGTTTATTATATTAAAAGTGAATTATATGGAGAAAATCGCAAGTTTGCTTTTTTGGTGCGATTTTGGACTTGGAGGAAATAAAAGGCCTTGGCGTGAGTTGAGCAGGCATCCATTTTCATTTTGAAGAATTAAAATTTGTTTCCTCTTGAGCTCTGAGAAGGGTTTGATAGTTTCAGCCATTGGAGAACGTAGTTTCTTCTGTGTGTTCGTCATTTGAGCCAGTGAAATACCTGGTGAATTTGATAATCAGAGGGAGTCTCATTCAAAGATTTTATTTGCACTTCAGCATAGGGTTTCAGCAGTTGCAGCACAAGCTCATAAGATACATCGGGATCAGAATACAGGTGTTGGTTAGTTACATCATTGTAGAGACTTGGAGGCATGGCTGGGAATACAGGAAAAGACGCCATTCATGCTAAAAACGCATTGGCTGGTTTAGTGTGATTTCTTCTGGAAAATATTCAGGTTTTTATGCTTGTAAAACTCTTTGTTGTTTATGTTTGGATTCCTGAACAATCTTCTTGTACTTGGCATTGCTTATTAAAGAATAATAAATTTGCAGCAGTAGCTAGATTATCTTTTCAGTATTTTATTTCAGATTTGTATCTATTTGCTTTTTCATTCAAAACCCTTGCAAAAACACAAAAAAATCATAAAACATTCAAAGGAAAAAACAGTTCAGCAGTTAGAGCCTGCGAAGGGTTCTTATAAATAATTACCCCATAAGCACACCAAAAAGCCTCATAAATTGTAAGAACTTATTATTTTCATAAGATTGTCTCTACAATTTTTAAATGGAAGTGCAATTAGAATTGACCAAGAATACATCGGTGCACTTGAATAATCTCGTCATTAACTACCTAAAGAGAGTTCTTCGATGCCAGTTTTAGACTAGACTATAGAAGACTCCCATGCAGCTCTCGGTTGTTTTTTCCTCTTTTAAAGGGAGGAAGGTGGTAGGCAAATGTAAGTTTACTACGAAGTAAGTACAGCAGTGTAGATGTCCATTCTTTATATAATAAGATTCAATATGCTTCCAATCTCTATAACACGGTTGGTATAAGAATGATGATAAAACTTATTGTAGAACATTTTATGCTAACTTTTTAGAGAATTCGAAAAATCAAATGAGTTTCATTATGGTTTGGACTGATCGAAGTGGCCATGAAAATACCGGCCATCCATGTGGTTCTCTTCATTAAGGTGAGCCTACAACAAAACAGAATTGGACCTCATTACATTTTCAGAGCTTCTTTTAGTAGTAATCTAGTAAAAATAAACTGGAGTTGAACTCTTACACCACCTTTAATGAGCCAGAACTCTTTAAAAAGGTCAAAGGTAAAGTTGGTTTACCTAGTCACAACCAAGCCAGACACCAGTTGACTAAATAAGACCTCCTTATAGAAACCTTGAAAGGAATTTATTTCCATTTCCCTTATTTATGGTAGTAATATAGCCAATAGACAGGGGTTAAGGACTTGTACCTACCTTAGTGACTCAAAACCCTAATAAAGGTCAAAGGAAAAGTTGGTTGTGAAACTGATTTGTCATATGAGACTCTCCTTGTGGAAGCCTTGGAAAAGGATTTCCTCCCATTCACTTTATGCATAGTTGAAATGTTGTACCCCTTGTTTTTGGCCTCGTCATAAGAGCTCCATAGTAAACCAAAATAACATAGTTCAAGGAATCCAACTACCAAAGATTGTTGGAGGATTCAAATGCTAAGGATGAATGGCGGTTTGCCATTGGGATTTAATACTTATCCCAAAAGCACAGAGGAAAGCCTTACAAATTATAAACATTGATGTATGAAGAACCTTATATTTTCATAAAGTTGGAAGAAAAAGATTAGAAATTTGAAATTGGGTATAGTAGGAGTGCAAGAAAATACATTTTATATAAAAGTTTGTTATATTAGAAAACTAACCGATCCAGAGGGGACTGCTATGTTGAGTATGAGTTTCTGCTGACATGACAAGTCGGCTTCTGTTGTCCTTTCACATTTCGTCAATTTGGATTTTGAAAGCACGGTCATGCAGGAACCCCACTTGAAGACCATCGCCAAAATAACTAACAGTAGGGCATTGGGCCATTTAATTTTTGGAGGCTTTCTTCTTGTTTTGCCGCGGTTCATTATGATCCTCCTGTGTTCCCGTTTCAATGAACGGAAAAACAATTCAACCATCTGTTAGCTTCCCTCGCAAGAGCGAGACGAACATCTTCAGTGGCCCTTAACGACCACCTTGAAAGCTTTCAATCAGCGTGGGCTTGCAAATATTGTTGTTTGATAATGTAAAGTTAGTTGATGAATCTTCGCAAATATTATTTGGATACTTAATGTAGGGTGACAAAATCTATGACAAGGTTGTGGTATGAGACACGATATCGTACGGTATATTGCTGTAATACTCAAATGAGTATATTTCTTACTTTTTTTTATTCATTTCGTTCTGTTTTATTTTGATGAGAATGTTTAAATATACTCGTAAAAAATTATAAGGTTTAAACTTTATTATAGGTAGTAACAATTTTTAATAGAATCAAAATTTTAGTAAAGATTAAAATTTGCATAGTTCAATAAATAAAAAAATTAGTAAAGATTGTATTATATGAAATGGGAAATTTTAGATAAATTAAATTCTAAATGATTATAGATATATATATATATTAATTTAATTTATGATATTTAAGTTTTTAATAAAATGTGTCTTATGAAAGGTAATTTTGATTGAATAATCGTCATAAATAATTGTTTGATAAGAAAGATAATTTTGAATGAATAATCATCACAAAAATTGTTTGCTAAACAAAGTTAATCATCAAATTTAGGCTACTTTAGTAACACTATCTTATACATCCATTACTTATCCCCTTTCCATGTTCACAAGCTCATACACATTCATGTTATCCACTTGATTATTACTCCTACAATCACACCTATTCTCATGCGCACACTATCCACTGAAGTCTAGCCTCATTTTGTTCTAAGAATAGTTCGTGGTTGCAAGATCATCCCAACAATCATAAACTTGTCTCAACCTAGTTAAATTTTTTTAGTCAAAATCAATTGGCTTTCCATATTTACCCTTCCTACCTAAGGCCAACTTAAAATAAGTTTATTTGATATGTTGTTATGTTCTTGTATTTAAAGACATTCAATGCATTCATTCTAATCATTGAAGTATAAGGATAAGTCATTCATATCTATACACTTTATTGGTGCTCTGAAAGGAACCTAACATTGCATAGTCATTATAGGAGCATATGTGCATAATTATAGAGTGTTGTTCTCAATTACGTCTACTCTTAAGGGGTTGATCAAGGCAAACAACCATGAATTGAGCTTATAACAACCTAGGAAAGGTATTATCAAAGCTACAATTCCCTACAAATATATTATTCTACAAAAGGCTTTAAAGAAATAAAGGTACCTTAAACAAAGTGAAGGTAACTATAGTGTAGATCATTTAAATTGAGTTCAAAGTACAAAGCCAAATTCATAATCAAAATGTAATCCTTGTAGCCCAACTGTCCCTACACATAGTCAACAAAACATCACATTCTTAGATAATCACTAGTCTATTATTACTTGTTCCTAGTGACTTGCCAAATTCAAATATCCTTCTTTGTTTGTGCATATTCATAAATTACTAAGCTAAGTAAATTTGTACTCCATATGTTTCAATTGTTCAATTATAAATTCTCAACTACTACTACTTAATTAATTAGTTTAAGTTAGTTGTTCTAGATAGTTGTGCTAGATGTGTCTATATATTGTTTGATTAGCCTATGCTAACCCATGGAGAAAGTTTATATATCCCTTCATTTTCTTTTGTGAACCTATCTCATCCTATGCCACCTAGCCTTCTTGTTAGAGTTATTACATTACAAGAAGGATTTTAGATCCCTATTTCCTAATATTCAATTCTCTTTTTAAAGATTTGATTTTCTCCTTCAAGTCCTATATTTCATTTGTGTATATAAAATTACCTTTAGGGTTTGATGACCATATTTACATAGTTAAACTTATACTTACCTTATCCACCCTTTTATTGGCATTAAGATATTACATTTTGAACTTGTGTTCAAATCTAGAATATGTATACCTTAATTTTTAATTTGCAATCATTTATTCCCCACATATATTATTTTTCATGAATATCATCTCATCTTTCCTTACTAAAGTTACTTCATGTTTCACTATACTTTACGATGGTATATCTTTTATGACATGTTCTAATATGTATTTGACAATTTTTATTTCACATTTATGGACCTCTCCTCTAAGTGATCCTTTATATTTATCTCAAATTTTTGTTTACATTTATGAACCTTTCTTTGTACTTTTTTGTATTTATCTTTGTATACTAATGGGGGTGTATATGTTACCATTCCTACTAATAAATTAATTTAGAATTTCTTCTCTCTAGTGATGATCCTTGCATTATTCCTCTATCGTTAGTGGTACATATCTATACATGATGCATGCAATGGAGAGGAAACTTGTACTTTACCCTCCCATTACCATCATCTAATGCATACTTCTATGGATAGTGATAATAGTATACTTGATCCTAACTATATTTTACCTTTGAGAACTCTCCTTCATATGCTTTATTTTATGACATATGTCTTTTATGATGAATACACATAATATATATTTACTTTCTCTATCTATGGATGAAAATTATTATGTTAATTTGATACATGTCATATGGATTATCATTCTTCATGTTTCTCATATCATATTATGACTAGTCATATTCCTACTTTTATACCTTATTTTTATGTGTTCATGTTGATTTGGAAATTATAATTGCACAAATGTACCTTTTTAATTTTATATTTTCATACATTGATATTAATATAAATAGTTATAATTAAGTCATTGCTTAGGCCTATGTAATATATTTTTATTGTTATATTTTATGTGGGTCGTATAAGTGGTCGTAAGATATTGGTTGAGTAAAGTCCTTATATTACTTACTTTCATACAATCAAATCAAAGATTTTTCTATAATGTGTCTGTGAGATTGATGCATGCTTTTATTTTGTTTAATTGTTGAATCTTGATATTTGACTTTTAAATTTCAAACTCTATATTTTTTTTAATCTCATGTTGATGGTTTTTCTTGGTGTCACTATGCTTCAAATGGCAATTGGCTTTATAGAGTGAACCCTTTGTGGGTCATAGCGTAATCTATCTACCTTCATCTTTTGAGAGTTTATAAAAAAGGTCTATCGACACTTAACCGTTCAATTTTATTTATTGTTATAAATTATCATTGGCCTACAATTGGTGGCTGCATGTTATTTAATTTATATTTTTCCACTTTGAGATAGGTGATAACCAATTATATGGATGAGATCTTTCTTTTTAGTTAGTGTCTCTATCAATCAATAATCTAACCCTACAACTTGCCAAGATTTATGGCATTGCCTCATTAGTATGGTACACTAGTATTCATATGATTATTGTTCATTAGTTGATGGCCTATATTATAGCACAAATAAAAAGATTACTATGATTAAAATTTATTATAAAGACCCAATGAAATAATAACGTGTGATATTTAATGCTATTACATGTTTCTCTTAATACCATAATGTTCATGTAGCTTTACTAGAGGTTATTATGGGTAATCTACAAGTTACTACAATATAACAAATAAAAGGATATTATGTGTCATATATCATCCTTCTCACATCCTATAAAAATAATGTATCGATAATGTAGCCTTTGAAAAAATATTTCATCATTGTAACTCATCATTGACAAGAAAATGATGATTATCATGTCATTTTAGTCATTATTTGTTTCTTTGAGATGATCAACAACCAATTTAATGATTCAGTTTTTCCTTGTAGTTAAAAACTCTAACAATCATTGATCTTAAGAATATAATATACAAATTCAATAGGCTCCTTTTTATTGGCCCTATTTATTTATTCTACAGGGGCCTAAATTTGATGGCTATGTAGCCATATCTAGAGGTAAAAGTACAAAATTGTGTCACGCTATCAACTAACATATCAACACAAGCAAATTTAAGCATTTCCAGCTAGAATTTAATTTTGGTTAGCCATGTGACCTAACTAGTTTCTAGCTAAGTTAGATATATCCACAACTTTTCCAACTAAAATTGCTCACTTCATACATATGTAACACTATTTTGAGACCTATTCACCAAAAAAAATTAAAATCATTTGAAAACTTAGATGTTTCAATATAATTTCTACTCATAAATATCATTTTTTAATATATAAAAATATCTTTTTGTAAATCTATAAATGTAATTTTCAAAAATATATAATAATTTAATTATCATTTAAATTATTATTATTTTATTAAAAGTGGGTTATCAACACCAAAATATGAGTTGATTATGATGTCAAAATAAATATTATTTCTTATTTAGAATATGATGCACTAGATAAATTTTGTTTGCATAAAGTTAACACTTCCTCGTTAACATTTTTCTGATGGAGGGGAAGGAGCATAATAGTAGAGGAGAGGAATTGAAGGAAGAAGAGAATGGGGATGGTTGCAATGTGAAGCATTATGATTAAGTAGACCACAAACAATATTGTATGGTGATCTCTCCTCATATGCAAGTGTAGATATTTTTATGATGCGGGAACTTGCAATTATTTTTAGATTTGTAGGACCCCGTTTGACAAGAAATGATATTAGGGTGTGGATCAAGAAAACTTAAAAAAAAATAGAAAAATTTGTAAAGTTCCTTCTAAAGGATTTTTTTTTGTAATCTTTTCTAATATGGAAGAAAAAAAGAAGATATTGCATAGAGGGTTTATGGAAGATTGGAGAAAGGCCCATGTATATCCAAAAATATTTTCCAAACTTTATCCTAGCAAAATTGAATCCTTATGATCGTCTTATCTCGATTAGACATTATAATCTTCCCATTGAGTACTGGTAGGAAAAATATTTAGAGAAGATTGAAAGAATATTTGGAATCCTTATTTATCTGGACATTGAAATAATAGAGGGAGATTTCTATTTATATGCAAGAATTCAATTGACATGAATTAGAAGAATTTTGAGCACTATTCAACTATGTGTTGATGGGGTTCATTGGCTTCAAAATGTAGATATTGAAGAAGAAAAAAAATATTGTCCCAAATGTAGAAGAGACCATAAAGAAGAAAATTATAGAATGTGTCAAAAAAAATGGTTACTAGATGGGTGCCACCCAAAAAAATGTGTAGAGAACCAACCCTCCTATGAGTTTGAATAAGAAAGCTAAGAGCTTATATCAATCGGGTAATGTAGAGAATGATAAAATCTATGAAGGGGTATAGATACACATATCAGTTGTGTAGGATAACTGCTTGCGATTAAACAAGAAACAAAACAAAAGATGAATCATAGAGAAGAAATATAAAAATCAAAGGAGAAAGAGGATTCAAAAAGAAGAAAGGATAGTCAATCGATAGTCAATCACGGGATAAATGTTTGAATGTAGCAGAGTCGTTGGTAGCCAAAAGAGGCAATGAATGTGAGGATATTCAATGTGAAATATTGGATTCTAAAGAGGTAATTTATAAAGAACGATGAATTGTGAGGGAAGTGGGTTCAACGCAAATGGCTTTGAAATACAACACAAATAGACACAAATCGTGTCATGGTAGATAGTTCACAAATGGTTTAAGTTGTTTTGTGGCTTTAAAATACAACATAAATGGTGCAATGGATGTCATTCTAGGATAGGTAAAATGCATGAAGTTAAAAATGTGTTCAAACAAATGGTGACTAAGAACATTGGTCCTAATGTTATTACTTTTGCTACAATTATTAAAGGCTATTGCATCATTTTCAATATATAGAAGGATCTTTAGTTGTACTTGGAAACTATTGAAGCGGTATTAAACTAAATCTAGTCACTTATAGATGAATCATTAATAATGTGCAAAGCAAGGACGCTGAATGAATCAGAGAAAAATTTCTTAAAATGCAAGAAACATGGTTGGTTCCTTGTAATTGAATTGAATTTCCTTGAAGACTAGGTTGTTAGTGAATAGGTGATTTATGAAATGGAAGAATAAACTATGTACACCTAAAACAACTAATAAATTGTTCTTTCTTTCAAATTTTTGAGTCTATATTACTTCTTCAAAAGGTGGTGTATATCACTTAGTCTAACTAAAAGTTGACAGTGAACCTTATTTATGAAGTAGTTATAGGTGGTTATCAAGAGGAAGTCTATAAATACACCCTATTATTTGGTATTGTGGGGGGCATATTGAGAAAATATTTGTAGAGTTTTGTGTTAAAGTTTGCAACACGAGCAACTAGGATCAAACAACAAACGGAAACACCTTACACAAGCAAGGGTAGCAAGAAAATAATTCCTATATTCCTCAAAAGCAAAAGGATTACAATTTGCAAGATAATTACAATGAAGAGATCAATTGCTTTTATAGAAAATAATAGATCTAAAAATAGAAAAGCTAAAAATAGCAAACTAAAGCTAAGATATGCAAACTAGAAGTGCATTACATGCACAATGTGCAAACTAGAGCCTAACTAAAATTAGACTAAGCTAAATTTAGACTCACTAAGTGAACTTAAGCTAGAGCATGAATGTGCAAACATATGATTTAATTATGCATGAGAATATTCTCTAGCATCTGCATAATTAATTAAAATAATGTATATGAAAGTGTGCCTAAAGCAACTAATGTGTCTTCTTTAACACCCCCTCAAGTGAAACTTAGGGAGAGAAAAAAACTATATGCATGAAATGGTTGAATGAGTCCCGACAACAAAGGTTTGATTAGGTGCCCATGTAGGGTATGTGCAAGATCATGGTATGCCAAAAAGTGGCGATGTGAAAAAAAAATCCTATTTTCACTCATCTAAAAATGCACTAAAAAGCGTGTTGACTTTTTAGTAGGTCTAGGTGTCAGTTTTCATTTTGAAAACATTGAGAAACACAGACCTATCTGATATACGATATAGAATCAGATACACATTGTTGACAATGCAAATTTCTTATAAATTTCAATAGGTATGTTCAAATTTTAATATATTTTTGTTATTTGATGTTTTTAAATTGAAATTGGTAGTTTTTTTAAAAAAATTAGGGTTTATTTGATTTTATTTATCATTTTTTATATTTGATTGTAATTGCATATTCATTTTTATTGTAATCAGACATGGACTCAAACCAAGTGCAAAACCCTCCCAATTATCCCGCAAATAATTCGCAACCACCTCTAATTAACCCGCAACCACCTGAAAATAATCCCTCGCCTCCAAAAGACCAACCAATCCGATACCCTCGACCTTTAGAAGATCTTATAGGAGAAAATCTAAATTGTCTTAGAGGCTTTCAAACTACATATGCCAATATCCCCACATTGCGCCCCATGTTTTCCACCTTGAACTCTATTATTGAAAACATGGAGAAACATACAAAGCAACATGATGTTGCACTTCTTTGGCGCGATTCCATGTACGTTGAGTTTAACTATGGGCTTGATACTCTCTCTCCCTCCCTCTCTCTCTCCCTCTCTCTCTCTCCTAGGTATTATTATTATAATATAAATAATAATAAATATAATGCTAATTTATTAATATAATATAATACTATTATACAATAGTAATATAAATAATAATAATATAATACTAATTTATATAATATTTAATACTAATATATAATATAATATAATACTAATATAAATAATAATAATATATTAATACTAATATTACTAAATATCATACTAATATTAATATAATATAATACTAATATTATACTATTATACAATACTAATATAAATAATAATAATAATATAATACTAATGTTATTATCATAGTATTAATATTATAAAAAATTAAAAACTAAAATCAAAATTGAAAATAGCATTGAAATGAAAATGTTGAAATTTCAATTGGAAAGCAGAATTTGGGTAGGACAAATCGGATATCTGATTTGCTTTCAGATATCTGATTAGCCTTGGTATTTGCATCGGGTTTTGGCTTTGCAATGCCAAACGTGGATGGTCAACCCAAAAAATGTGTTTATTGTATTTCCTCTGATCTCCAGACTTTGATCGTGTAGCTGACGACCTTTTTCACCCAAAATTAATGAAACAAAAAGGGTTTCTTAAAAAGATTATTAGCTTTCCATCAATATAATTGTTGTCAAACTTCAAGTTTAGTAAGTAATTATTACTTATTTTCTAATTGAGTTACCTCTAAAGTCCCGATTGACAAACTGATTGAAAAAAAAACCTATAACTTTCAAATGGTTTAACATTTTTGAAATCTAAAACATGCGTCACATTCTATGCTTCGCCTACTATAAGGAAAAAAAGTTTTCAATTTTGTAAAGTTTAGAATTAGTTAAGGTGGTCAGACATAGGAATTTTTTTATTCTGAAAAAAGTTGTAGCAGAAAATTGATAATTAATTATTTAGTTGGGAAAAAATTACACAAAAATATATATGACATCCGGGCACAAGTCTACTACTTATATCTAGAATATGGTGAAAAGATATCATCATTTGATTGTGATTAAGGTGGTTAGACATACATGTACTTTTTATCTTTTTCCTAAAATTTTTGTACTACTACATTGAAATCTAAATTTTTAACAATTAGATTGTTTTGTTTTTTCCAGAAAAGTGCTATTAGTTTAGAAACTACATTCAATTTCCTACATATTCTATTCTTGCAACTTTTTCACATAAGGTTGATAAGATATTCAACTTCTTACGTCAAGTTGACTAACTCTGGTTTTCTTATTTTTCATTGCCACTTAAGACCATAGCTTGGTATACCATGATCCTGCACATACCTTGTACAATGAAAATATCTCAAACAAGAGAAAAAGGAGAAAACCCGCATGGGAAAAAACCCCTCTCCAAAAGTGAGAGATGCAACTACATAAAGTGTAGAAGAACCTCCTCTGGCACACAAGAAAAGTGTGGACACCTGTCAAATGATAATTGTCATAGTGTTGAATGAAGAACCTCCTTTGAAACCAAGACAATGATGAATATCAATCTATATGAGTGCCCCCAATAACACTAGTTGAACAATGAGTAGATGACAAACAAAGGTAAAACATATATCATCCAAAGATACATAATACAACAATCTACATGAGTGCCCCCAATGACACTACTCGAACAATGAGGAGATGGAAAACAAAGGCAAAACATCTAACAGTTGAAGATTCATATGGCATATGAATCTGTACGAGTGACCCAAATAACACTACCCAACCATGCAAGAACAAAGTGCTACTCAAAAATACAGGTGTCAATAGTCTAAAGAATTGATCAACTGTAGAACCAAGGAAGCATTAGCATAAACAATAGAAACCCCCTCCATAACGCTGACAAAGGTGAGGTTGACAGGTCCACCGAAACTCTGTGTCACTAAGAAGAAGATGAAGCAAAGGCACATGCAGAAAGAGCATGACCTTTATTTGTCTATGGTGAAGAAGAACGAGGAGCTGAAATATGATGTTGCTTCGTGGCCTCCTAATCGCTTCCAACACCAGGAAACTAGATCACCTTCCTTTCCATAAAAACTACAAGAATCACCTGATTTCTTCTTTATCCTGGAGAAAGATTCACCAAACTGGGGATAAGGTTAAGGAGATAGAGTGGAATTCTCCATACTAAATATCTGCAATAGAAACGCCCTACCACAAGATAGACAAACCCTCCTGCAACTAGATAGTCAGGAAATCTCAAAATAAATAATTCTGAGAACAACATATACCTAATAAAAACTCTACAAAAGGAGACCAAATATCTATGTAGAGGATTTTGAGAGCTTTCCAACGATGCGGGGAAGTCAAAAAATGGAGTCTATTTACTTAATTTATGGCCCTGAAAGCGTAAAAATAAACCCCGACATTAGAGGCTTGGTATACAAAAATGGTACACAATATGATCAAACTGCCACTAGATTTAGATTGCCACCATAATCAAATTTTCGACGATATATTATTTTCCCAATTTTGAGCCCGTGTGACAAAGTTATGGCCAAAAAACCAACTGCTACTTATTTTGAATTCAAAAACTAAAAGTAGAAGCCTCTGAGCTAAATTTAGTAGAACACCAAATTTAGTGGTGCCGCCAAATTTACAGGTGATTTCAGCATCATGTGGGCCAGCATACTTGCCAATTCTACATGTATGTACTTGTAAAATGTGCAGTTTAAAAAAAATCTCAAAGATTTTACTATCTCTGATTTTAAAAAAATTTATATCGGTTTGGGGGTTTTGGGCCCTTTTGAGTGCAATGACGACCTCCATTTCGCTCCATGATGTCCATATTTTTTTGACCCCTAGATTTTACCTCATTTTGCATACCTTCCATAAAGACCCAAAAATTTCAACTATTCAAATTCTGATGAAATTATAATTGATCTTAGGGTATTTGCATGCTGTGAACATGAACATGAGGTTCGTGAAGCTCCAAAAAATAGGAAAAATGCCCAAATCCAAATTTATACAAAAAGGCAAACCTTGATACCTTGCAACACTCTTGAGGAAAAAAACCCTCAAATCTCGAGAAGGGATTTGTTGAATCTATGTTATGATACCATGTTGAAGTTTGCAACACAAGCAACTAGGATCAAACAACAAACAAAAACACCTTCCACAAGCAAGGGTAGCAGGAAAATAATTACTATATTCCTCAAAAGCAAAAGGATTATAATTTGCAAGATAATTACAATGAAGAGATCAATTAATTTTATAGAAAGTAATAGATCTAAAAATAGAAAAGCTAACTCAAAGTAAAAATAGAAAACTAAAGCTAAGATATGCAAACAAGATGTGCATGACATGCATAATGTGTAAACTAGAACCTAACTAAAATTAGACTAAGATAAATTTAGATTGACTAAGTGAACTTAACTAGAGCATGAATGTGCAAACATGTGCTTTAATTATACATAATAATATGCATGAGAATATTCTATAGCATGTGCATAATTAATTAAAGCAACATATGCAAGTGTGCCTAAAGAAACTACTATGCATGCTCTAACATTTTGAGCTCACACTTTGTACTAAGGAGTTTTTGGATTAGTATGGTTCACAAAGAGAATAAAGAGAGCATTTGGGCCATAACTTTTGAATGTACTTTTAAATAATTTCTACTATTTTTTGTACATCAAATTGGTAAACTTTTTTCTATGGAAACCATTGATCACTTTTTCATTTATTTATAAATCTCATAATTGATGTAATATAAGACAATCATATAGAGGTGTTTTGGTTTGAATGTTCTAATGCAACCTATATATTTGTCTGTTGATATTTTTATCCTTCTTTCATCAGCATTATATATCAAAATGTTAATATATCCAATATATTTTCATTTATGTCAACCTATCAATAATGTAAACCTGCGATATATTTGTATATAGATGGATTGGTGTAATTGCAAAGGTAGAGAGATGGATTAATAGAATTGTAGATATGAGATCGACATATTTGAGATACATGGCTTGATATACATGTATATATGGGATTAGAATCTTTGAGGATAAATAAGGTTTTCCATATGAGTCAATATGATGATCACAATAAGACACTTTGTATGGGTTAGCATGGCTAAGAAGTTGTCTAGATGTTTGAAGAAACATGTTTGATAATGGTAAAATTGTATGGAAACCCAATGTAAATCTAATATAGTCTAGAATTCTAATGCATATATAATATAGTGGCTGGATTTGAATCAAATCCTATGGAATCTCATATGGTCATAGTCAAGAGGATATTCATAAAGAGTACAAGTGGTGGTGCATTCTTTCTAGGTGAAAGGCTTGTATCTTGGACAAGAAAAAAGAAAAATTGTATCTCACATTCCATTGCAGAGGCAAAGTATGTAGCAACAACTATAAATTATACACAAATTGCATGGATGAATCAGATTCTCGCAACCATCAAATAAAGGGTGACTGAACTGGAAACTATCTTTTGTGACAATAAAAGTGCAATAAATATTTCCAAGAATCTTGTGATGCATTCCAAGACTAAGCACATTGCAATTAAGTATCACTTTCTGAGAGAGCAAGTGCAGGAGAAGGAGGTGAAGTTGTAAAATGTACCAATAAAGGAGTAGAGAGAAGATATCTTCACCAAGCCACTACCCAAGGATAATTTTGAGTACCTTAGATGTAAGATAGGGGTTATGCCCCTATCTGAACAAAACTAAGATGTTGTTGGTGCATCAATCCAGTAGATTTATGGCCATATCTTTCACTGTGGATTGATTTTTAGGGGACTACTCCTTAGGGGAAGCAGTCATAAAGAGAAGAAGACAGTTGCACCAGATGATATATGTTCAGGGGACTACTACTTAATGTGTATTGGTTGACAGTGTGCCTGTTATACTGATGTATGTTCAAGAAGTTGAATCTGGGGCTCTAGTAAGTGTTTGTGTGTGCAATCATAAAGGAAGATTAAGTGACGTCTCTAGATGTTATTTATATGACCGCATAGGTTGATCTTATGAATGGTGTGAGTTTTGATTGATTGAATGTTGACAAGTTACAAGAAGAACATGATGAGGCCAGGATGGGATGATTTGATAATTATGTCCAATAAGTTTGGATTCAGATATTTTGGTCATGGTATGTTTATCTTTACTATGTTATGGGGTTTTTGTTGCAACTGCATCATGACTTGATGATCAAAAGGAAAATTTTCAAGTGATGGAAGGTCGTTCAGTAAAAAAGGTTAAAGATGTTCTTAGAATAGTTAGTCAAATCCTTGACCGATGATGATGCATCATATTGTAGTAAGTAATTATGTGTTCAAGGGATCGTGGTGATGTTATTGATCGATGAGGATTGATGAGTTGGCATGTTTTTTATCATTATGTTCAGATTTCTTGGATTTTGTGCAGTAACTTTGGAAAGTATGTTGTGGTTTGACTTTTCTTTGTCAAATTGATGTGTGATGGATCTGAAGGTTGACCTAAGTTTGTTAGAAAGTGTTCTAGATTGTTAACACATTTTAGGCTCTAATAGAGAACATGTCGATTCCAGTGGAGAAGCATCACTTCGAGCTTGCGTGTCATCATCAGCATCTACACATTATTCACCTATGGTATGTAGACGTTAACTCTGCATTTATTGCTTTTTTGTACAAATTTAATTTAAAATTTTCATGTTTTGTATTTCATCATTTTTGTAGTTAAAACGTCATTTACGATAGAAAAAGGTTGTCTACGATCATTAAAAAATCATTTACCATCTTTAAAGTGTTCTTTCATGTTTTCCTTAGTTCATCATTTTAGGCTTGAAAAGCATCATTTGTTGTCTCTTAAGTGTCATTTACTGGAAATCATCATTTTTGTGCTTTGTTCGCATTTCCAGTGTTGTTTGTGCAGAGTGTAATCCTATTTCATCACCTCCGGTATGTAAACCATCATCTACGAGGGATTTATTCATCTGCGATATTTATTACATTGTTTCCTACTTGAATCATCAATTCTGAGTTGTAAAGCGTCGTTTGCGGTTTTTGTATTCCTAGTAAACAGTGTCCCCTCCATTTTTGTCATTTTCATCATTTTTTTGTTGATTCTTTGTGTGCTTAGATTGATGTTGATATCATCCTGATTGTCTATATCAGTATTCTAGGTACAATATCCCATGTTTACTAGCAAAAAAAAATTCTGTGTGACTGATTGTGTATCCAATTTTTTTCTGTAGGTAGATAAAGGTACATTTCTAATGCGCAGGCCATATGCAAAGTATTTTCTTTGGTTGGTATCCTGACTGACAAGGAGCACCATGTGATTCATCAATGTGGATTTAGTCACCTCCTCAATATGCCGGAGTATAGGATTAATAAGGGCTTTTTGGCTACCCTTATTGAGAGGTGTCACTAAGAGAATGTCACATTTCACCTCCCTACCGATGAGATTACCATCACACCAGAGGATGTACATCAGATTTTGCAGATACCAATGATGGGAGTTGGTGTACTATGATTCTAAAGGTCAGGCTTGTGTCGATGTTGTTAGGCGTGTGTTTTAGGATCCTCGTATTGTGGGTCAACATATCACCTAGGAGGATATGGAGACTTAGTATGCAACTCTTCCCTCTATGTTGGTAGGATAAAATTATGGATTTATTGTTCCAAACCATAGTGCCTAGGTTACTCAGTGGGGTGGAGAAGATTGATAGAGGATTATTTGCAGAAACCTTGTCATATGGCTTGGGGTACCTATCTATTAGCACATCTATACCATGATATGCATTAGGTTGTATACCAGTAGCACCAGTCGATGTTTGTTTGTCTTATTCTTTTTACAGATCTAGGCATAGGAGCACATCCTAGTCACATGTCTAGTGGTTGATAAATCTCATGCACGAGGAGAGCCTTACGTATATATGTATGGTGGTGACATTGTTCATCCATGACAGGGTGACCTTGCTTCTTGGCATCAAGCTTTAGATTACCTCACTAGAGTGGTGTGGAGACCATATTTGGATTGTGAGGAGTTGAGCAGTGATGCTCAGGTGATGCCCCTTATTTGTACTGAGAGATATTTGATTGGACAAACTCCTCATATCATAGAGCAATATATGGTTACCTGTGTTCTATTCTAGTTTGGTATGGATCAATCAATGTTAGAGGGTGTTGCAGCATATGTAAGGGCTAGTGACGAGGAACCTCATTGGGGATCCATACAACATTATGAAAAACAATACAAGAGTATCAATGGTTAGTTCCTATTCATTAGGATTACGCTCCTACCATGATTGATGTTGGGATGACAACTAACTATTATGAGTATTTTTCACAACATCCTTTTCCACAGTTTACTCCATCATATGAGGTAGTACCTGTGATGGTAGATCTCGGTGATGATGATCATGGGGATGATGTAGGTGGTGGTGCAATGAGAGTTCTAGTTACTAGAGAAACTAGGAGGGGTGGAGATGGCAGTGGTAGGGGTGGTAGAGATCATAGCAGAGATAAGGTTGGTACACTAGGAGGTGTTGGTGGAGGTTCTACTAGTAGTTGTGGAGATGGAAATGGTAGAAATGGTGGTAGTGGTGATAATAGGAGAGTTAGGGTTAGGATCATTCCACCATTTTCTTCATCTCCTGTAGGTCCTTCACATCCCAGTTCTTTTTAGCCAT
This sequence comes from Thuja plicata, assembly GCA_018584345.1. Taxonomy (NCBI): domain Eukaryota; kingdom Viridiplantae; phylum Streptophyta; class Pinopsida; order Cupressales; family Cupressaceae; genus Thuja; species Thuja plicata. The sequence continues at coordinate 1,036,692 of MU225547.1, forward strand.
ATTTGCCTTCTTTATCACAGGTTCCTTCTTCTTCAAAGGTGCTTACAACTTCAAAAACTCCTCCTCCTTAGAGAGGCACACAGACAGGTCCTTTGGGTGTATAGGTTCCTCCTACATAGAGAGATACATAGGCGGGTCCTCCTTCCCAAAGAGGTGTACAGACATGCTCTTCCTAGGGTGATGTGGCTACTATTGCTCAGTTATAGAGAGAGAGAGGAGTCAGTTACAAAATTGACTTGTTGTACAGGATGTCGAGATGTCCATGTTGAGATCATAGCAAGATAGAGTGATTGTAGAGCGAGACACAACCTTATCTAATGGTATCTATCATAGAGGTAGATCTTCCTATTACCAGGCTTTGTATTTTGGTTTTTTTTTCTAAATCTTGTTGCTCGTGCCCCATCATATTCTCAACAGCCTACACATCTAGATATACCACCTCGAGCTCCTCCAACTGAAGCTCCCCCAAATGCTCAACCCAGGCTAGATTCAGGAAGTCAGGTTTGATGTGCCTCCTTGTTGTTGTTATTGACATATCCTAGAGACTTGATGTATTTTTTATCATGATGTACTTTATGATGACATTTGATGTACTTTATGATACTCCTTCGATGACATATGATGTATATGATGACTTTCTTATTGATACATGACATTTTATGATATATGCTCAAATTTTGATCTCATTGTATCTTCATCATTGGCATGGTATTATTATATATGAGATGCAATTGTAGACGTCTAAAAACATCCCTTCGCACTCTTATTAATTTGATTTAATTTAATTAATATTCCCCCATGACATTATAGTTAATTTTAAGCAATTCTATTATATTTGTTATATTCTCCTAGCTATTTAATTAGATCTAGTTCATCTTCTATGGTGTCTAAAGTTAATTTAAATACCCTTCCCTAATGTATTAAATTTACATTTAATATATGATTCTCCACAAAATCCCCCTTTAAATAAATTTTAATTTATTTATTCCCTCCACATTCTAATATTCTACTAAGCTATGATCCATCTAAATCTAATTTGGACTAATCCTAAACCCGCTTAAAAATCCTAGTCTATACCCATCATTATCCCCCCTAAGCCCACTCCTCTAATTAATCTTAGATTAATTAGACTAATTTTATAATTCCTACAACAATTAACCTCCTAATGGTGCTCACACATGTGTGAGAACCTCTCCTATGGGAGTTGTCCATTCTCTTTGCCTAAAATAGCCCAAGCCATTTCTCTTGCATCTTGTCTCCCCTTTCATCTTTTGAAGATGCTCAACATGTGACTCACTTCGGGTCTCCTGCCCTCTTACACTTGTTATTGAACCATGATTTTTGAGAATTTCTCACATGTGTGTGAGAAACTATCCCTCTTGCATAACCACTCCTTTATCCCATATGGATCCTATGTGGATACCACATGAGATCCACCTCATCCAAGGGCTCCAAAAATCTATAATAGGAGCCCCCACTCCTTGCAAATGATCTCTCATTTTATGCATTGTTATCATGTTAGCATTGCTCTAGGATTTCATAGTTTATTTTCTTTCTTTAAATCTTAGTTCATTAATCAATCTAGAAATCACATGCTAGGTTAATGGTTAATGAATCTTAGATTAATCTTGAATTGCATCTTAGTTTAATAATTTGAATCTTCATTTGCATCAATGGTGAAAGCTTGAGGAAAGTTCTTCATATTTGTTCTTGAGTTCTTCATCAATCCATTAGTTTGAATTGTAGGATCAATCATCTCAAGCAAGAAAGCAATAGTGGGATTAGTATTTTGTGTTGGGAGAGCACACCCACATTCCTCTCTAAGATCAAATCAACAAGGCTTGGGTGCACTTGTTTCAACCTATCAAAGGTTGTGGAAGAAGATTTGTGTAGGAACTAAGTTTTTAGATATGTTAATATAACTTGTATACTCTTTTATCTCTAATGTTTGCATGTCTGAGCTTGTTTCACATAGGTAGGTTTCAACTGCATACATTTTGGCACACCCCATGGGACTTGCGTCCCTATATTTTTTTAATTTTCAAAAACTCCTCATTCATACGCCAAAATCATAGAATGTTGTCTACGATTATAAAGTGTTATTTGTGCTCTTAGATTGTCATCTACACAGATTATTGTTTGCGCTCTAATATGTTCATATGCCCTCTGAGATTGTCATCTGTGTAGATCATCATATGTGTAGGTAGTCCCCTATGTAGATCATTATCTACATAGATCTTCATCTGCATAGATCTTCATTTGCGTATATCATCATCTACACTCTGAGACTGGCATCTGCGACCTGTCATTGTCATCTTCACCTTTTTGGTTTTCTAACTAGTTCTGAAAGATGGGTATCTTTTGGGTGGTTTCTTGAGGATCCTTGGGTGTCCTTCAGGCCTTGAAAGACCAATTTTAGTATCGATACCATACATAAAATATAAAATTTAAGTATAATTTATATACTCTTCATAATGTATATACTTTCAGGATGTTTGAGAGTGGTTTCAACTTCATAGGAGTTAAGATAAAGATTCTAGTTTTTTGAGGGTTTTTAGGAAATTTCAAGAATCAACATATTGTCTCCAGCATGATACTAGTGGACTATTGATTGTAACCTTTTGTCGCTGCCCTATCACATTTATTTTTTCTAGTTTCAAGTGTTACTAATTTGTTTGTCTTTTTGTAGCATTTCAGGGTTGAAGACTTTAAGATTACTAATATTTTTCATGTAGGTTTCCTTGGATTTTAATGGATTTTGGGAATGAACTTGTATGCTTTAAACACTAGGTTTTGAATGCATGTTGCTTAAAGAAATTAACCACATCCAATATTGAATGCATAAGGGAATGAACGTCACAAAATCTTGAATAACTTAAGGCAAAATAATCACACCTTTCTTACATGATTTCCTTCTTGATGTCTTGGAAATAAATTGAACTTTCATGCTTAACCATACTATTGTGTCTTTTTCTTAGGTAGAAAACACTTAGTTGTTCTAATTAGCTTCAGTTTGAAATAAACTCTTTATGGTGTATTTGAAGAAGTGTTTTCAACACTTCTTTCAATCTATTTGTCATTAGATATATACCTTAATTTACGTGACGCTACGATTAAACTATGGTTGTATCCTCTACCCTCGCCTTCATGGAACTTGGGTGAAGAGAAATCTTAGATTAATCTAGCTTCTAGAGAGGACTGTCTAGAAGGTGTGTTTCCCCTTTAGAGGATGACATCAAACTGGTAAATACTCTGGCTGGTATAGAATTGAGACACTGAACAAAAACATGTCTCAATCCCACCAAGCTCGAGCGTGGTGTGTGGATGATATTTTAGATCAAGCGAATAGTGCTTAAGGAGGTGACGTGGTCCACTAGAGACTTAAGGGTCTCACACACATATAAACCGATTGGGGGGATGCCATAGATCTTATTAGAAACTGTTACTTAGTAGCCTAATCGATTCACCTCCAAAGGGTAACTTATTATAGTGCAAGGGGAGGTAAGATTCTCTCCCCAAGATTCTCATCATATGTGTCCTAGGGTATTTTATTGCGAAAGATATCTTTGTAGCATGGCAACAATACCTAGAAAAAGGCAAAAACATGGGCACCCTTCCAGGGGTGACACTATTGTGTGAGCCGAAGGACTACCAAGCAATAGGCCTATAATATTTTATGTGAAGCCAATTCCTTAAAGTAGCTATTGTTTGTATTGTCTTTGTTGTGATAAACCACTTAAAAATTGTGGTTTGAAAGAGTCAATTGAATATACATACATCAAAAGTTTCAAATTTGTATCAATTTTTCCCAAAGTCACAATTGCTTGTCTCTTGCAAGGTTTCTTTGTCCCTTGTAGGACTATATTCAGACATGTCTCTTCACTAACTATCAGTTATGCCCAAAATCTGAGTCAAGGTATACTTAGTGTAGTCAATGTATTTTGAAAATTAGTTCTTGCCAATGAACAAATTGACCTAAGCTAGTCCAAAATCAGTCAAAATACTACATCATTGTCTTTAACCTGCAACCCGTGTCTTCACAGATCAACATTTGTGTTTGAGAATCAACATCTCCATCTAAAAATAATGACTTACCAAGCCCTTCCAAAATCCATTGTTTTCAGTTTCTTAGAGGTCCATCAAGTCAATTTTCCTAAATCAGACCTTTTCCTCCATCATTTCATCAATCATTCATCAATCTAGTCTTTCACATTACATTGAATTCTTCCAAAATTTTGGCTTAGGATCACTATCATCCACTTGAACTCTATCAAAGTGTCATTAAGATACTCATCCTTAATCAAGACCCTAATTAGATCTTATTTCTTGAGAATATTGTCTGTCTCAAGTGATTGATTTTATTAGTCATATCCAATTTTCCTTGAGATCATAAGTCTATCCCAAGTAGGAAAAAGATATCATCCATATCCAAATAATTGTGCTTTATAAGTGTTGGAACTGATAAGAACAGTACCAAATCCCAGAAGCAGCTACATGCAAGAAAACCTGTTATAAAAATGAAGCAAGGAAGCAAAAAATAGAAGCAAGGGTTTGGAAAATCTCAGTGGAGTGAGAGAAAAATTATATTTCCCAAAAAGTGAATTACAATAATTACAAAAGCAGCATATAAGGTGAGAAACCCTAAAGCTGGAGAAAGCTAGGTTTGTGCATTTAATAATTAATAAACATATTAATTATTATGCACCTACAAATGAGAAGCTTAAGTGAATAGAATAATAGTTAGCTTTAATAATTAAACCGAAGTGATTTAATTAAAAAGTAAAATGTACTATTACTCTAACACCCCCCCTTAAGCGAAGCTCAGGAGGAAACTAACCTAGCACAGCTAAATGGGTCCTGGCAACAAGGCTTGATCAGGTACCCAACTACAAAGAAATCTCTGTAAACCGGGGAAATAGAGAAAACCCAGTGGGAAAAACTCTACCCCAAAAAGAGATACAATAACAAGATGAAAAAAAACATGAAGGAAGGAAGGCCTCAACAAGACCCCCCAAGGACAACTTCCGTCACCCCAAGCATAGAATGCAACTGAAGATAGCGCGGAGATGCAAAGGGTTTGGTGAAGATGTCAGCAACCTGCGCGTCAGTGGGAATGTACTCCAAAGAGAGAACACCATCCTAAATCTATTGACGGATGAAATGCATATGAAGCTCAATGTGTTTAGTGCGCTAATGCTCCATCAGGTTGTGAGAAATGTGAATAGCACTCTAATTATCGCACCACAGAATAGTGGGACAATCAGGATGAAAACCAAACTCAGTCATCAACTGTCGAAGCCATAAAATCTCCTGACTAGCATGCACTGTTGCTCTATACTCAGCCTCTGTAGATGAAATTGCACGAGAATTCTTATTCTTGCATGACCATGTGATAGGTCTAGAGCCAAGACAAAAGACAAAGCCATAAGTAGACTTCTGATCATCGACATCACCAGCCCAATCTGAGTCAGTGTAGCCAACAATGTGAGGATCCCCTGATGTGTAGTGAATGCCATACATAAGTGTGCCCTGAATGTATCTCAAAATGCACTTGGTAGCTTGCCGATGACTCTCATGAGGCTCGTGTGAGAACTGAGAGACTAGGCCAACTACAAAGGAGAGATCAAGATGAGTGTGTGTCAGGTACAACAAACTACCAACCAACTGTCGATACAATGTAGGATCCACTAAAGGTGAAGTGCAAGAGGTAGACAAAGTAACACCTGACTGAAAAGGTGTGGGAGCAGGCTTGCAATCAAGCATATCAAAGTGCCAAAGAATTTCAAGAGCATACTTCTACTGGTAAACAAAGATCCCAGCAGGGGACTGAACAATCTGCAGACCCAGAAAGAAGTGTAATAGACCAAGGTCTCTCATCTCAAACTGCTCCATCAATGCACACTGAACATCCTGAATCATAGAAGATGAGCTACCTGTGATGAGAACATCATCGACATATAGCACAAGGATCAAAACCTCATCCTCAAGACGCTGAATGTAGATTGTAGGATAGGAATGATAGCGTGTGAATCCTGTAGAAAGTAGAAAGGAGTCCATCTTCTCATACCAAGCCTGAGGGGCCTATTTGAGACCATACAAAGAACGTCGAAGTCTGCAAACCAAGGAGGAATCCTGCACAAATCGCTGAGGCTGCTCCATGTAAATCTCCTCACTAAGATCACCGTGCAAGAAATCACTCTTCACATCCCTCTGAAAAATGGGCCATCCCTGAGAAGCTGCGAGGGATAAGAAAAGGTGAATAGAATTCATCTTGGCGACAGGGGCAAATGTCTCAGTGTAATCAATACCCTCAACTTGTGAAAAACCCTTTGCAACAAGACGTGCCTTGTACTTATCAATAGAACCATCAGCAACAAACTTAGTATGATACAACCACTTGCATCACACTAACTTTCTTCCCTTAGGAAGAGAACAAAGATCCCAAGTGTGATTCTTCAT
>MU225547.1:1043200-1073324 GCA_018584345.1 Thuja plicata
AGTATGATACAACCACTTGCATCACACTAACTTTCTTCCCTTAGGAAGAGAACAAAGATCCCAAGTGTGATTCTTCATCAAAGAAGAATACTCCTCCTCCATAGCACTGTCCCACTTAGTATGTCCTTTCGCTGCCCCAAATGTCTGAGGATCGCCACAAATAGCATGACTCAAAAGACTAGAACCCGCAATATGAGATCGGGTGCGACAGGAAGTGGAAGGGTCACCAGCTAGAGATCCTGCAGCATCAACTGTAACACGAGCCCATCTAGGCATCTGTGGAGGATCCTGTGGTGGAGGTAAATGGGGATCACCAAGATCATCATCATCCTAAAACAAACCTGGAAGAGATGAGGGAGTAGTGGTAAGTGAAGTAGACTCTAGAAGTGGGGTATCTACTGCAAGAAGGCGCTCATCAAACTGGACATCCTATCAAAATAGGACCTCTCTGGAATCAGGGTCAAACAACCTGTATGCCTTAACATCCTCATAGTAGCCAACAAAAATGAGGTGTCAGCTCTTTTGCTCCATCGCTCTCCTTTGAGCGTCAGGCACAAATGCCCATGCTTCACTACCAAAAACTTAGAATGAAGATACATCAGGCTTGACATGAGACCAAGCCTCCTCAGGAGTCATATGTCAAACTGCCTTATGAGGCATCCGATTCTAAATATAGTTGGCACAATTGACTACCTCTGCTCAAAAGGATGAATCCATGGACCTGGACTGTATCATACAATTAGCCATCTCTCGAAGTGTTTTGTTCTTTCTCTTTACCACACCATTCTGCTGAGGGGTGTAGGGCACTAAAAACTAATGGTGAAGACCATGTTCAGAGCAAAAATCCTTAAAATCTTGGTTCACATACTCCCCCCCATTATCTGTGCATATCTGGAAAATAGAAAGACCAGATTGCTTCTCCACAAATGTCTTAAAGACTCGAAATGAGTCAAAGACATCAGACTTGTACTTCAAAAAGTACACACATGTGCGCCTGGAGAAGTCATCAAGGAAAGTAAGCACATATCTAGCACTAGAAAAAGGAGTAGCAAATGACATGAGGTCACTATGAATCAACTCCAATGGTTCCAAAGCACGAGTAGCTCGTCCCTGAGGAAAAGGATCCCTATGTTGTTTGCCAAGGACACAACCCTGGCAAACCCCATCAGTGCAAGTAATCTGTGGAAGCCCAAGAACAAGTGCCTGTGTGCTCATCTACTGAAGATATCTATAATTGGCATGGCCCAAACACTCATACCAAAGTCTGCTCACTGAATCTGCATGTGCTATAAGATAGGAACCTATGCCAGCAGAAGACTCAAATCTATATAGTCGGGATGCAGTGTCAACACTCCCAGTAGCCACAATCATATCAAAATCATGTAAGTCCCGAATAACCACATCATGTGGTGAGAACTCAACTATCTTACCAGAGCCAGAGTGACAAATCTAATAGATAGATAGTAGGTTCGTCAAAATGTCAGGGACAAAGAGAACATCTTGAAGAGAACCCCCAGCTAAAGAAACAAAACCAAAACCCAAAATAGAAAGATGAGATGAGTTCCCAACAACAATCTATGAAGTAGCACAAGGAGCAAGTGAGGTGACCAACTGCTGAGTGTGAGTCATGTGGTGAGAAGCACCAAAATCAAGAATCTAGGTGGGCCCAGAAGTCATAGCTCGTGCAGTAAGAGCATGACCTTTCCCTACAGGGGAGGATGTAGACTGAGGAGCTGAAATATGATGCTCCTGCATGGCTTCCTCTAAAGCCTCCAAATGTTTCCAACACCTAGAAATGGGATGTCCATCCTTTCCACAAAAGCTACAGGTCTCAACTGATTTCTTCTTAGTTTTGGAGGTAGACTCAGTAGACTTCAAAGAAGATTTACCCTTGGAAGGGTTAGCTGGAGGTTTTGAATCATTTTTCTATGCAGGTTTGGAGGAAGACTCATTGCCTACGGAATCTTTCTTTGGTTTGCCTTCCGTTTTGGTTTCCCCTGTGAAGACTGAGCAACCAATGCTTGGCTAGAAGAGCCAAAAGCATCCATCTGTTGGATCTTTGCCTGTTCTCGTGTCAACCGATCATAGAATGTCTCAAAAGAAGGCATGGTGTGTCTAGCACCCAAAGCATCCACGGTGGGGTAGAAAGTGGAAGAGAAGATCTGATACTGTCCTTGCAACTTTGAGAGTATCAAGAAGATACACTCATCATCTATCTTGGTTTTCCCACATCCCTGCAAAACTGAGCATAGAGACTTGAACTTTATCAAGAAGTCCTCAATGGTGGGAAAGCTAGTAGGTGTCAAAGTAGTCATCTCTGCATCAAGCTGTAGTGCATGGAACTCATTTACAGTGCCAAACAAATCTAAAAATTTTCCCCAAATGGCCCTAGGAGTGGTCAAACCATCCAGGTGAAAGAGGAGACTGTCAGAAATGTTCAGTACAATCAAGTCCATGGCTTCATCCATCTTATTCCTATGCTGAAGAATCTCAAAAGGACTTTGTAGGATAGGTTAATTTTCATCTAGGCATGACCATAAGTCATGTGACATCAGTAGCCTAGTCATGTGTGCTCTCCAGGTGTGGTAATTGTGCGGTGTCAGCCGGGCCACAAAGGGGTCTAACATTGAGAGAAGAAAAAGACAGAAGTAGAAGGGTCATTTTCTAAAATTAAATGACAGAAAGCAAAAACACCCCCCCACAATATATGATTCTAACCCCCGTACAACAAATAATCAATTACTGAAAGCACGAAAAACTAAGAAAAAACCTGAATGCCAAATGCAGAGAGAGGAAAATGAAGCCTCTACTTCAATGCCAAAAAATGGTTCTCAAATAGTTAAAGCAGTGAACAAGACCAGCATCATTGCGTCTATCTCAGAAACACCTTTCTGACGATATTTTGTTTTCCAAAAACAGACACCGTATGCCCAAGATATGGCCAAAAAGGCACAAGTACCCCAAAAATGCAAGCTCATTGGAAAAACACAGTCATGGCAAAAAAATTGATGTTCAAATGCCCGTCACCAGTCTACGAATTTAAATTTGATGGCCGTCAAGGTTGTCGCTAGAAAAAATTTCCGATCGCTTGGAAAAATTTAAAAACTGCCAGAAAATGTTGAAACTGCCAAAAAAAATATTCTGGCTGCTGACATCACTAGTGATGTCAGCCTTGTGCAAGAGGTGGCTGGTTGGTGGCTATCGCCAGTGGTAGCTGCTCCCGGGTGGCGGCGGAGGGGCGGGCGGCGCCGCTGGTGGCGATGGCAGCTTCGCTGGTGGCTGGCGGTCGGTGGGCGGCGCGCCGGGCGTGGGTCGAGCCAGGCTGTGCCGCGGTGGCAGTGGGGTGACGCCGGGGTGGCACCTTGGCGGTGCGCTCTGACAGCCCCAAAATTTTAATAAAAAATGCTTTTTAATAATTTTTTTTCTTTCTGCCTCATTTTTCATGCCCGTACGACCTTAATAGGCCAAAAAAAATTTGTCAGATGCTCCGATGTCCAAATCGAACATGTTTTATATGAATCCTGGGGTTTTTGGGCCTTCTAAACTCAATCGTGAGGTCAGTTTTGGTCTAAAATGCTCCAAAAAATAGAGACCCCCTAGAACCAATAAACAATATCAAAAACTGATCTGACAGCTTCAAACCCTTAGGATGTGAAGAGCTTGCTTCAACAGAACTCAAACAAGCCACAACAGCAAAGCTCTGATACCATGTTGGAACTGATAAGAATAGTACCAAATCCCAGAAGCAGTTGCATGCAAGAAAACTTGTTACAAGAACGAAGCAAGGAAGCAAAAAATAGAAACAAGGGTTTGGAAAATCTCAGCGGAGTGAGAGCAAAATTATATTTCTCAAAAAGTGAATTACAATAATTACAAAAGTGACATATAAGGTGAGAAACCCTAAAGCTAGAGAAAGCTAGGTTTGTGTATTTAATAATTAATAAACATATTAATTATTATGCACCTACAAATGACAAGCTTAAGTGAATAAAATAATAGTTAGCTTTAATAATTAAACCGAAGTGATTTAATTAGAAAGGAAAATGTACTATTACTCTAACAATAAGATATTATTTAACTAAGGTTATCCAAAACCTTCATCAAATCATTAAAATCATATCAAATCCAACCTAGAGGCCCTACCCTTATAATCAACATCAAATCAAATCTTGAGGTCGTTCCCTCACATTCAATCCAACATCTTTGAGGCCCTTCCCTCACAATACAAAATCCAAGTATGGCTCATGGTCCTAAGTTCATCTCTCACATTTGACATCTTTCATCCTCATTATTCTATCTTAATCATCCCCAGTATAGCTTAATTTTATTAATCCATCTAAATAAGGTCTGATTCATCATCCCAATCCCCATCCCCATCCTAATCATGCATCGTAATCCACATCAATGTCAACTTTTCTTCATCCAATCTCATCATTCATCCTTGATCCCATATTATCACATCATCATTATAATCCAATCCAAAACCCCTCATCTAAACATGATGAATATGGATTGGGTTCACAAAATGGTTGAGCACTTTCAAATGTTAAACCCTGATCCTCAATTATACCTCCAACTCAACCAACCTATCAGTCACATCCATCCAACTCATACATGCCTCATAATAATCCAACCCCTAACTACTCATATATCTCATCACAACCCAATTACCAATTCAATCATGTAATATCACATCTATCTACGATATCCCCATCCATTCTACCTTAACACATCATATCCAATCCCAATCCATCTCACATTTATTATCCTTCTTCTACCTTTGACAAGGGAAATCCATCTCATTATACTTCACCTACATATGATTCCATCCATAGCCACCTTTCCCAAGAGATTGACGAACTTTGAAACATTGCCCTTAGCTTTAAAAATGGGGGTCAAAAGAAAAAGTTTGCCTTTGAAGACATATACCCTTCCCCATTTGTCCAAGCCCGTAATCCTCATCTCCCATCCAATCTCAATCCCCCACCTAATCTCTCACACATTAATCCTACTTTCCAAAACCATAACTCCAATCCTCCAAAACCTACATCTTCCTCATCCCACAATAAATTTTCCATTGACTGGATCCAAGGGCTAGAAGAGAAGTATAAATCCCAAAATCAAGTTGTGCAATCCCCTCAAGTCATGAACCTGCAACAATCCCATCCAAACCAAGACACGTCTAAATCTCCCAATTCTCATGATCCATCCATCCCTTCATCCAACCAAGTTGAAGCTTTCATCCCCTCCATCACATCACCCTCACAACTCCAAACATGTCAATACCTTGTTTGAAAGCATGATAATATGGATTCCTATTCTCTTATAGATCTAAACATTCCCCCATCTTATGACACCTCTCCATCTTATTAAATATTTCCATATGAAGATCCACTTATCCTCCTTAACCCTTCTCATGATCCCATTTATAATCAAGATCAAGCCATTCCCTCCACCCCATCCAATGATCCCCTTCCATATCAAGACTTAACATCCAATTATCCTCCACTTCATGAAGATATTTTTTGTATCCAATCCACTAATCCCCCTTCATGTCAAGCTCAAATCACTCTATCTCATGATTCCATCCTCTCCACTTCATTGCATGATCCACTTACATCTAAAGATCCACTCATCCCTTTCATTCCACTACATAATCCTCTCTAAAGTCAAGATCAAAGTACCTCTTAAAATACATGCGATGATCCCAATCCATCTCAATATCCTATTATCCCTTCTATTCCACCTCATGAGCCTAATCCTCCACAAGTTCTCATCACACCTATCCAATCCATCCGTGAACCCCATTCACACATACTCACATCTTGTTTTCAAAGTAATAATTATCCCATTGAAATAATAATGTCTAGAGATGTTGGTATACCTTCTTCCCCTTCCAAATCCAAAATCCTTCCATCTAAACTTAAATGTTCCTATCCCCCATCCTCCAAATCCATTTTGGGCCCTTATGTCCAACACTCCATCCCTTCCTCATCCACATCCATTTTGGATCCTTATGTCCCAAATCCAAATCCAAATCCCTTCCATCCATTTTAAGTACTTACATACATCCATCCACCATATCTAAGACCACCACTCCATCACCTCAAATCCATAAGAAAGATTAACAAATGCACACATCCTTGAATTCCTTCCAACATTCACCCTCAATTATGCCATCCATAAAATCTCCAAACCTTCCATTTTTATGTGCCCATACCATGGGTAATGGAAGAAAATTGTATGCCGAATCTAAAATGCATAAAGCCAAAAATCCACAAAATTCCAAGGATCAATATGTCCCATCTAAAAGACATGTTCAAGAAAATACAAATATGATCAAAAAGAAAGAAAATTTCATAAGGTCACAAAGGCCCCAAAAGAAAAGAAAAATTCAAAAATCATGTTGATTCCCAAGCTACTCATTGAAGAAATGACTCGCAAATAAAAATAAAAATTTGCATCCAACATTGCTAATCCAAAAGTTTCCTCCACTCACAAGTCTTATAATATTTCCATTTAAAAATACCCCATCTTCCAAATCCATTTTGAGTCCTTATACACCCAAATCCACTACCCTAAGTCCACCATCCCCTTCATCTATTTCAGCTCCTTATATCCCAAAATGTACATTTTCTCCTCCATCTCCTTCAAAATATCCCCCTCCACAACTCTACCACCATTCAAAGGGTGTGCCAATCATGATCTTTCCAACTCATCCATCTATTTATTCACAAGTTATTAACCTCCCATCCTTTATGCACCAATCCTTCCCCATCCTCCCATACCATTAATCGAATACTATGCATAAATCCTCCACCCCCATCCATTTCATCTCCCTTCCAAAAATTCTACCAACATGTATGAGCATATATCTAAAATGCCTTGGTATATTATAAAAAAATATCAAGGGATACCATCCATGGAACTAGATTCTTGAGTCCTTCCACCATCTTCCTATCACCTATCCATTGTCTTCCAAATTCACTCACATATCCATTCACTTATACTCATACCCTTTCACTCTACACTTGGGGTAAATCACCATCTATACTATACTACCATACATATATTCCACATCCCCTATCCACCGTCCATCATCCTATCTCAGTACATCATCCTTCTCCCATCTTTGATCTTGACTATCATATCCATTCCCTCAATCCACCCCCCCTTAATATACCTTATCCATTATCCCTCCACTATCAATTATTATACACAAGTCCACCCACTTTATCCATATTTGATCTTGACATCTTATCCATCTCCCCCATCACATAGTCCTTGTATTATTCATTTCCTTCATCCTCCATCCATAACCTATATAACTTCATCCTCATTTCCCTTGTCTTTGATCTTGATTATCTTATTCCATCCATATCCTCCATATCATTATCCATTATCCTATTCCATTCATACCCCCCATTTCATATCCCTAATCCATCCATCTTCCACTTTCATACATTTTCTCTCTATCAAAACTAGAGGCAATAGAATACTAAAATATCTATGCATGCTTTGCACAATGCAAGTCTTCATTTCCTCCATGACTATCCACTACACACCATATTTTCATCTCATACATTTTTATCCCCCATATTTCCAATCCTTCATTTTCCTACCTTTAGTGTGGGGCATCTTAACTCCTTTGCAACACGGTCTTTGGATCCTCATCCACCTTTTTTCTCATCTTTTAATCCTCCATATTCCATCAAGTATATGTTCCATCCCTCTATCTTCCATCCATAAAATCTCCCCATCCCCCTTTCCTTTACCATGCCTTGTTTCTCCCTTGTCATTGGACCCAATCCATTCTATCTATGCATCCAATCCTTTCATATCAAATCCATTTATCTTATAATCAAATCCATTTAATTTTCTTCCATCCTATTCGATCCATATTATCCTCCAATATCATTTTATCTAATGAAGTTCCTCCTTCATCATCTAATCAGATGTTATTCTACCCATTCTAATCCTATCAAACTAAGTTTCCCCCCATCACACTAAGCTTTTCCCAGGCACTTTGACTGCATGAGTTTTATCAAATCAATTTGGAGATCGACTTTCTGAGTTCCTTGTTCATTTCACATCTATTTCCAGCGAATGTCTATTTTGACATCAATCAATCTTTGCCTGTCAAGATGCATCCTTATGGCATCAGCTTATAATTCCTCCATCACACAATCATGTTCATGAAAATAACTTATGATTGAATGACTACTTGGTCATAAGGCCTTTTTGTTGATTTATTTTTGTGTTTCAGTGGATCCTACTCACGATTTCCTTGATCTTCAATATCTTGGTATATTTTTGAATGGTGTATATTGGAATACGTTTCATTTGTAGAATGATATTTTTGTGGGTACTTTAGTGCATATTTATTGGTCATGCAATTATGGTTATGTATTCCTCACTAGGGGTAGGGTCTCGTGCACTTCCACCAAGTCCCTAATCAAGAATTGGGTGTACTATGGTTTCCTCATGAGTGTCACTACATTAGTTCCATATTGATTGTTGATCTACATCTATGCTCCTAAATCTACCTTGTTTTTCTGAGAGTCTATTCCATGCAAAGGAACCATGTCATCTACGCCATCTAGCATGTGATGCATACCTCCTCTTTCAAAATAAAACTAGGATGTGCTCTCCAATATTAACATAATACAATCCCAAAAGTCTCATTTAGTTAGGTTGCATTAGTTAGCTTCATTTACCATTCTTGCAAACTGCATTATGAGGTTCCTATTTATTCTCTATTCCCTCATCCTGATTGAGGCATCATGTCCCCAATCTACCCTAGGTCTACCCAACCCCCCCCCCCCCAAGGAAGAGTCTCATGACACCAACTAATTTCCTCCCTTTTTCCTAAGAAAATTCCAAAAAAAAATTATTTTTTTTGCGTTATTTTCTCGAGGGGGCATAATCTCCCACCAGAATTAATTTTCTCTCTGGGGCATCTTATTTTCTTTTCTTTGACGTGACGCCCTCTTCGACGTCGCATCAAAGAGGGGCAAAATGCAGACGTCTAAAAATATCCCTTAGCACTCTTATTAATTTAATTTAATTTAATAAATATTCCCTCATAACATTATAGTTAATTTTAATTAATTAATTACATTTGTTATATTCTCCTACTTATTTAATTAAATCTGGTTCATCTTCTATGGTATCTAAGTTAATTAAAATACCCTCCCCTAATATATTAAATTTACATTTAATATAGATTCTCCATAAAATCCCCCTTTAAATAAATTTTAATTTATTTATTCCCTCCACATTCTAATATTCTACTAAGATATGATTAATCTAAATCTAATTTGGATTAATCCTAAACTCGCCTAAAAATCCTTGTCTATACCCATCACTATCCCCCTAAGCCTACTCCTCTAATTAATCTTAGATTAATTAGACTAATTTTATAATTCCTACAACAATTAACCTCCTAATGGTGCTCACACATGTGTGAGAACCCCTCCTATGGGATTTTTCCATTCCCTTTGACTAAAATATCCCAATCCATTTCTCTTGCATCTTGTCTCCCCTTTCCTCTTTGGAATATGCTCAAAATGTGACTCACTTTGGGTCTCCCACCCTCTTACACTTGTGATTGAGTCATCATTTTCAAAAGTTTCTAATACATGTGTGACAAAATCTCCCTCTTACATAATGAATCCTTTATCCCATGTGGATCCTATGTGGATGCCACATGAGATCCACCTCATCCAAGCCCTCCAAAAATCCATAAATAGGATTCCTCACTCCTTGCAAATGATCTCTCATTTTATGCATTGTTATCATGTTAGTAGTGCTCTAGGATTTCATAGTTTATTTTCATGCTTTTCAATCTTAGTTCATTATTGAATCTAGAAATCATATGCTAGGTTAATGGTGAATGAATCTTAGTTTAATTATTTGAATATCCATTTGCATCAATGGTGAAAGATTGAGGCAAGTTACTCATAATTGTTCTTGAGTTCTTCATCAATCTATTAGTTTGAATTATAGGATCAATCCTCTCAAGAAAGAAATCAATATCAGGATTAGTATTTTGTGTTGAGAGAGCACACTCACATTCCTCTCTAAGAAAAAATCAACAAGGCTTGGGTGTACATGTTTCAGCTCATCAAAGATCGTGGAAAAAGCTTTGTGTAGGAACTAAGTTTTTAGATATGTTAATATAATTTGTATTCTCTTTTATCTCTAACATTTGCATGTCTAAGCTTGTTCCACATAGGTAGGTTTCAACCGCATACATCAGTGTTGTGGTTCTTATGATGTTAATGTGATGCTTTTTATCATGATGGATGTGCACATGTTTTATGATTTTTGTATGGATTCTTTATGCAAAATGGATGGATCTTTTATGCTTTATGTATGGATTCTGTATGCAAAATGGATAGATATTTTATGCTTTATATATGGATTACATATGGATCATGTATGCTTTATGTATGGATGTTTTATGCTTTATATATGGATGCTGATGAGATGTGGATGGATATATGGATAAATGTTCATTCATGATTTTATGTAGGCAACTAACATGTGATACATGTGTTATTTTTGTGTCAATGATTAAGATACTCAATCTACTTAGAGCTTATTATTTTTGTCTTGTTGATGTAAATAGTATTCCCCTTCAAGAAAATGTTTTTTATATCATCTCTTATGATATGAATGCAAAACCTAGAATGATATGCAACTTCCATCTTTTTCTTTATGTTGCACTAAATTTCATCATCGACATTTTATTGGAATATAATACAATCGACATTGGTACCCAGTCGACCATGTCAATATGAATATCATCTTCCTCATACTTTGAAGCATGTACAATGGTCACTGTCCTACAGTCAACCATGATAATATGAATACTACTTGTATCAGATGTAAGAATCAGTATAACCCTCACTAGTATTTGTTTGATCATGATAATTTGAATAGTGATACCTTCATATTTTATATTGCAATGTGATACAAGCATCAAGATATAGAAGTTCATGATGTCCTGAGTATCAATTGTGTAAAAAGACAAGGAATGATTTTTCCAACCTCCATCTAGGGTTCAAATAATCAGATTCGAGGTATGTGAGGCTTTTCCAACTTAATTTGGAGGCTCTTATCATAGACACCTAGATTATTTGTCCTTCAACTTTATTGGAACATAACACCCCACATAAAGCAAACAAAAAATAATCATATTACTTCCTTAATCTTCTATTACAATGACTCATGGAAGTTCTCATAAAATATGATAATCATCAACCGGTAAACTAAACAGATAAGAAAAATATTCCACGTTCTATCCAACACAGATATTTGCTGAGGTCTCAAAATATGGGCCTTTCATGTAGCTATATGATGGTTTACAGTTTTTTCATCATAAAACTCACCAAATATCTTCTCACAAGACAAAATTGGTATATGTTCCACAAGAAAAAATCAAAGAAAAATATCATGCACCCTGTCCTTGTTTCTCTAGCATTTAAGCATGATTGAGTTACTCGAGAGGTATGACAAGTGAAAATTAAAATAAACAAAAAACACTCAAAGAAAATATCATGAATTCTTCTTTGCTTCTCTAGTACTTATGACATCATTAAGGTACTCATAAGTCATGACCCTCACAATCATGTCCATAACAGTTATCCTTTATGTATACTTGTGTCTGTTGATTGATGATATTGATAAATGGGATCGATTGATGAAAGATGAGTGTTTACAAATAATTTTGTTTATTTATAAGGATTGTTGTCTGATTGGTGGTGTTAAGAAACACCATTGTTTGATCAGTGATGATGAATTTCCCCCAGTCCTAACAGATTGTCCTGCTTATAGAGATGAGACGTGACTTCAAGCCATGGTGACTAGTGATGGACCTAGCAAGAAACAAGCTTTGGTTTGCGAGAAAAGAGGATGTCACTACATGCTGAAGGTTTAAACATAGCATTCATAGACATATAAACTAGCTTACAAATGATGCCTATTTACCAACTTTTCACCACTCGTGGAAATTTCTATTTTTGCTACCAAGGTGATTGTTTGCCAAGTTTTCACCAAGGCTTTTTTCTTGTTTTCAATTTTTTTTTTGTACTTTTTTTTTTGCATTTTGATTTTTTTAATGTTGTTCAAGTGCCTATTTGCCAAGTTTTCACTATGACAACCATTTTTCAGTTCTTTTTCTACTTTCTAGGATATTTTTAGGCTCAATTTTTACTATTTTTACTGATTTATTCAAGACTTTTTCTGTTGTACAATTGTTGTTTAGGATGATTTATGCATATAACCTTTTCAAATGAACAATATTGATTGGATCAGGAAATACATCTCCTTCTATTATATCCAACTAATAAGCTCCAGACCCAAATGTTATTGTGATGATAAAAGGTCCTAACCAGTTTGGTTCAAATTTGTCTTTCTTTTCCCGATGTTGCTGTGTTCTTGGGTTTTCTCTGAGTACAAGATCTCCCATGTAAAACTCTTAAGGTTTGACCTTCTTGTTCTATCCTTTTTCCATTCTCTTTTGATAGCCTTCTAGATGTTGAAAATCTTCTTGACGCCTTTCAGCAATCGATTCCAGTTCTTGTAACCTAGAGATTATGTAGTCTTCATCTGTGATTAACCCTTGTAATGTCACTCTTAAAGATGGTATTTTTACTTCAACAGGTAGAATTTATTATGTGCCATAAACTAGAGAATAGGGAGTGGCTCTCATTGGTTTTCTAATACTTGTGGGATAGGCCCATAGAGAGGAATTTATCTATACATATCAATCTTTACTAGAGTCACTAACTACGTGTATTAAAATTTTCAAAATGTTTCTGTTGGTGGCCTCAACTTGATCATTTCCCCGAGGATAATAGATAGAAGAGAAGTGTTGAGTAATATGAAACCTATCATAGATTTTTGTTATATCTTTGTTCTTGAACTGTTTTCCATTATTTTTCACTATAGATGAGGGAATACCATATCTGCAGATAATATAGTTAAGGATAAACATTGAGATTTGATTTTCTATGGCGGTGATTAGTGGTATAGCTTCAACCCAATCTATAAAGTATTATGTTGGTGTAATAATGAACTTATGTCCATTGGAAGAAGATGGGTAAATTTGACTAGTCAAATCAAAGGCCCATTGCTGAAAAGGTCAGTGTGTAATGAAGGGTAATAATTCTCTTATTGGAGCATGCATTAGATTACCATGGATCTGGAATTTCTTACATGATTTCATGAAATTGACAATATCTTTCTCCATTATGGTCCTATAATATTCAATCCATAAGAGTTCCTTAGCTAAAGTAAGGTCGTACAAATGTGATCCACAAATACCTTCATGGAGTTCTCATAAAGCGTTATTTGATTCTTCAAGTTCTAAGCATCTTAGTAGAGTACCGTCAAAAACTCTTCAATACAAATCGTCAGCTATGATTACATGTTTGGAGGCTTGGAAAATAAGGTTTCTTTTTTGTTTTTTGAATAAACTATCAGGTAAAGTACTAGTCTTGAGGTAGTCAAAGATTCGTCCATAGTGAGGAGAATCACAACTCACAATGTGAAAAATAAGTTTAGAATCAGGGAAGCCATAAGATGGACAAGGTAACTCTTCCACCAGTAATTCATAATGTGCTTTATTGTCTAAAAATTATAACAAGGATGCTAAGGTGACCATGGAATCCCCCGCTTGATTGTTTACACTAGGAATTTGCTCAAATGTTATGCACATGAAGTACTTTTTAAAATCATCCGTCATGTTTTTGTATAGAACTAGCTTGTCGTCCTTATTTTGTTAGTCATTATTATTTGATTTATTATCAAATGAGAATTACCTTAGACATGCAATTTAATGATCTTCCATTCTAATTCCTTTTTCAGTCATTGACTAATGCTTCATATTCTGCGATATTGTTGGTGCATGGGAACATAATTTTGTACACTTTGGGTATTGTGTATCATTGCAGTGAAATGGAAAATATACCTACACCAGATCCTAATTGAGTAAAGGAACCATCAAAATACATCTTCCATGAGTGTTCTATGATGAGAAAAATTGATGCATGAGGGAATTCCACTGTTATGGGAGTTTCTCCTGATAATGGTGCTTCAACTAGCTGGTCTGCGATAACCTATCCTTGGATGGATTTTATTTCCACATATTCAATATCAAATTCACTTAAAATCATCACCCATTTATCCAATCTCCCTGTTAACATTTCTTTGTTGAGGAGATATTTTAAAGGATCAATATTTGCCACCAACTTGATTGAATGTGCCAACATGTAATGTCTTAACTTTTGTGATGCAAACACAACCACAAGACAAGATTTTTCAATGATAATGTAATTAATTTTGTATTGTACCAGTGTTTTATTGATGTAATATATTACTCTTTCTTTTCCATTTTCATCTCGTTGTGCTAAGAGTGCCCCCAATGAGGTGTTGGTTGCTGAGACATATATCAATAACGACTTTCCTAGTATAGGATTCATTAGAATCAGTGAATTTGTTAAATATTGTTTGATTTTATTGAATGATATGTCACATGATTCATCCCATTGGTAGGTGATTCCCTTATGTAATAGTTTGGTAAATTGTTGTTCTTTGTTATCTAGTTGGGCAATAAACCTTCAGATTGACTGTAACTTGCCTTGTAATGACCGCACTTGATGGATATTATTGGGTGGTTGCATCTCCATGATTGGTTTTAGCACTTGATGGATATTATTGGGCGGTTTCATCTCCATGATTGGTTTTACATTTTCAGGACCTACCTCAATTCCTTTGGCAGAGACTATGTATCCTAAGAGATCTCCATAAGTAACCTCGAATGCACACTTCTTTGGATTCAACCTGAGCTTAAAGGGTTTCATCCTCTAAAAAATATTGGCTAAATTTGTTAAATGTTCTTTTCTATTGTGAGAATTTCCTAGGTGTTATCGACATAATCCTCCATGCTTTTATGCATCATGTCATGAAATATTACTATCATCGCTCTTTGATATGTTTCTCCAACATTCTTCAGTCTGAAGGGCATTACGTTCCAACAAAAGTTCCCTAGGGACATGTAAAATATGTTTTGTCTTGATCCTCAAGAGTAATTTTAATCTGATTATAACCCGAGAAACCATCCATTAGTGATAACATCTTGTATCCTACTATGAGATCCACAATGATATCTATATTTGATAGCAAAAAATCATCTTTAGGGCGTGCTTTGTTTACATATTAGAAGTATTTACAACATCTAATTGAATTGTTTGGTTTAGATGCTGAAACTATATTAGATATCCACTCAACATATGCAATTGCTCTAATAAATCCTTCTTTCAATAGTTTTTCCAATTCTGCTTTAACTAAGAGCGTGATATGAGGATGCATTTTCCCAAGTTTCTATTTTAATAGCTTCACTCGTCGAGTTATGGACAAATGATGCATGATTAGATCAATATCTAATCTTGGCACATATGAGTAAGACCAAGGAAAATTTATATTTTTCTCTTTGAAGAATTGTGTGAATTCTTGTTTCTTTTCTGCAGATAATGATTGAGTAATGTGTATGATTTGTGGTGTTTCCTCTATACCAAGGTTGATTAGTTTTGTAGGTTCTATAAGCAGTGGAGATCATTCTTGAAAGTGTTCTGGAAGAATATCAAGTTTTCCATCCTTTAGTGCCTCAGTAAGGTTTTCACTATTGGATTCGTCCTTTATTTTTTACTTTTTTTTGGATCTAAGTGTGCCATAGAATGATTCTCACCCTCAGATCCATGACTTCTTTTCTTTTTAATTTTGCGACTAGAAAACTTGATATTTTATACTATCAACTGCACATTATATCCACTTGTGGAATGAGTTAAGGTTCTACTACATTAAGGTAACAAGCTATAGCATGGTCATTGGGAAACATAGGTATATCAAGAGGTTCAGACAAGGTCTAGACAACAAGTTCAGGATGAA
Source organism: Thuja plicata (assembly GCA_018584345.1). Classification (NCBI taxonomy): domain Eukaryota; kingdom Viridiplantae; phylum Streptophyta; class Pinopsida; order Cupressales; family Cupressaceae; genus Thuja; species Thuja plicata. The sequence goes on from MU225547.1 coordinate 1,059,155, forward strand.
ATAGCTATAAGGTATCATTAGGATTAGTGTCAAATGTCTCTAAAGTCATGATGTAATTATGTTAATAGCTTTCATCAGTATCGATGAGGTCTACAACAATGCTTTCCTGGAGATTGCTTAGATAAAAAATAATCTCACTATTCTCACTTGAGTCATCGCCAATATTTTGTGAATCAAATCTGAACATTCTTACACCCACAATTTGTCCCTCTTCGAATCAAAATGTGTATTTATGGATTACATCTATTTCAATGTTGATTGTAGCATTAGAATATGAGTCTCGTTCATATTCCTTGGAGCTTGTCTTAGCTTAATGTGGTAAATCTAGAACATGGGTAATCATTACTAGTTTCCCCCAATGAGGATACCTTTCTCTTGATTCAGTCTGATATCCTTCATCAAATTCATATTCATAGGAGTCAGTTTGACTATCCTCTGATCTATTAAAAATTTGAGCAATAGTCATTGGTACCTCTTCTTCAGTTGGACTAACCTCAAGTTCTTGAATGTTTGGTTTAGATGTTGGTGTTTCTTCCTGATGTAAAGTATTTCTTTCTCCTTGTAAGGATAATGATATTTCATTTGTGATAGGTTCATGAGCCCCTTCCTCACCAGAGTCCTTTGTCTCCTCTATTAGTTGCGTTATCTCTTGAGATGAATGTTGTAGTAATACTGGTTCTCTTTGATGTCTCAATGACTGAGGAATGTATAGTTCTCCTTGGTAATTAGTGTTTTCTTCTTGTACATGTAACAACCGTTCATATGAAAAGGTAACAATTTTAGCTTCTTCCTCAGTTTCCTCGTTCTCCTAATAAAAAATTGGACCATCTCGAATGAGTGGGATATTTTCTTCTTCTTTGTACTTTAATCTTGTTTTGTCTTTGGGATTCTTTAAATTCATGAGAATGAGCTCTACAAGACCTTCCTTATTCTTTCTGAGGGGTCCTTGTCCTTAATATCTCATTTGTTGCATAATATGAAAACCACATCCACACTGTTGAGTTGGAATCTAAATGTCTTTAACCCCTTCATGAGATTGATCTTTTCGTTTATATAGCCACCTTAATACATCATTGTCTTCATTTTCCTCTGCTATTGTTTTCCCTTTTACAAAGATTCTGTTATAGATAGTTTGTGCTTTAGGCTTTGTTGACATTGTAGATAACGAAGGTTTCCCTTGTGATCTTGGTGAGAGTGGTAATGCTATTATGGAAAGAATTTGATCCATCTTGTATTCACCAATCTCGTTGTCTTGCAATTTCAACTTCTTTTCTAATTCTCTCAATGCAACTGATGTTGAAATTTTTAGTTGTTGTTCACTCAGAGCCTCTCTATTGTGTGGGACCATTCTTTCACTTGATTGGCAAAAATTGTTACAAGATTAAAAAAATCTTGTGTCCGCTGGGATTGTAATCTCTTCTCCATTATAGAAAAATTTCAAACATTGATGAAATGTTGTAGGTACTGCCTACATTTCATGTATCCAAGGCCTTCCTAAAAAATGTTGTATGATAAATTCATATCTAATACTTGGAATACCACATTTCTCTCCATCAGTCCAACTCTGATTAGAAACATTACTAACCCCTTAGATGATCGCTCCTCATCATCATATGCTTTGATATTTATCCTCTTTTTAGGGTCTATATCCTGATCTAAGAAACCCAATGCTTTAACCAAACTTAGGGTACAAATATTCAAGACTTCTCCCCTGTCTATCAATGCTTGTTGCACTTTGTATTTGTGGATTATCACTTCTATATGTAAGGGTATATTATGTGGATGACTTAAAGCATTATCATCTTCTTCTGAGAAGGATAATTAGTGTGGTGTATTAAAATTCCCAACCATGACATGAAATTTATCTACATCTAGATTGTTAGGAATAATTGTTTCAACTAGGGCATTTTCCAAAATCTCTTTGTGAGACAGAGAAATTTTGAGTAATTCAAGAATAGATATTTGTGCAGGAGTCCTTTTCAATTGATCAAACAAACTATAATTAGATGATGAAGATGATGAGGCTTGTTTGGTTGATGTTGTTAGGAATAACAGTCCACAAGTACAACTGAGAGGGGGGGTGAATTAGTTGTAATACATATTATTAAACTTTATACTTTATAAACCAAAACTTCAATGCAAATGATAACATAGTAAATGCCAACACAATAACACAATACTTGTTGTCGAGGAAACCTTGTTAAAGGTAAAACTCTGGCAGTAATTAGCACCCACAAATGATGTACTGAGAATATAATATCCCTGTTAAAAGATTTAGCCTTGTTAGGAGCTTATTACAACATTTCAGTACATAGTCCCTGTTAAAGGATAGACCCTGTTAGGAGTCACGAATAACAGTGGCTCACTACCCAGGCACATTGCCCAAAGAAGGTTAAATCCACCCTCAATAATTTACAATCCGAACAAGTATATATGGAAAATATACAATCCAGTGAACTGTCTGATAGTAATTGTCTTTGCTTGTTCAGTTCCAATGAATTATTATAATCACCAACTCTGCTCTACATCTAGTAGCCAATCAAGCCTCACAGCTTCCACACTTCATTGTCTTCACAATCATATACTACCATCACTATCACATATTTTCAAAAGAAAATATCTCTCATATATACCCTATTATAATAATTGATTAGGTTAGGCAATTAAGCTTTCCCAATATACAAATAATTATTTAACCCCTTGCTAAGATACACAAGGTACCTAAAAAAAGTAAACATCAATTAAAATACATCATATGTACTCCAACATCCACAATCCACACATACAATCCATAAAACACTCTACATCTATAAAGTCATCCACCAAATAGGTCTCCTCCAAAATACACACCACAGCTGACGTCACCAACATGTTCACAACTATCGATCAACAATGAACATTCCTCAATATGTCTCCTGTCATCCCTTAAGCTTGCATCACTTGAAACATCTTCACCTATAAGATATACCCAAAACACAGAGACATGCTCTCCTAAGCATCATTGTCACAGTCCAAAAACCAATCTTCACTAAAACATATGTAACATCACCAATATGAAATATTAAGACAAGCAACCTTAGGAATAAGGTCATCAGACATCCTTCTTCATATCCTTATCTTTGATCATCCGTACGGTGCCTGTACACTCTGTCAGCCAAATAACTAGTTTGTTCTCTCCACAGAAACATATGTTAACATCAGTGACAAAACATGAATGCCAACAACATCAGTAGTACCCAAATATGATATCATCCAATAATCTCCCCCTTTGGTATTGATGGCAACATATGGGAAAATTCATCAACCCAAAAATTACTCTCTCTCAATACAATCTTCTCAATATCCTCAACACAAATCTCCCCAAAATAGTAGGAATTTTCACATAGAATCTTTCCCCCTTTGGAAACAATGGAAAAGGGTGCCATAACTCTTCTGTAAGGTGTAGATTTTTCAAATCTTCATGTCTAACAAGCAGGTGCAAAATCACCCAAATGTGCTCCATAGTGTTCCTACGATCACTCCTCCTAAGGAGTAGATCCATACATCAAGTCCAAAAATTGATATAGCTCTAAAAGACACTAGATTGATGCATTTCTACATCAATTAATTACCACTAGGAGGGGCTCGCATCCCTTCCTCATCCATTTTATTTATGAAAATCCATTTAGTTCCTATCACAATTTTGTTCTTAGGTCTTGGAACCAATTCCCAAGTATTGTTTTTCTTTATCTATTCAAATTATTCTTGCATAGATTTAGTCTAAGATTCATCTCTACATGCTTCATCAGTAGTTTTCAGTTCAACTTGAGAAAAAAAAAAATCATCTCTTACTTTAGATCTAGTCATCATTCCTTTACTTGCATTACCAATGATTTGATCTTTAGGATGGTTATTCTTAACATACCTCAGAGTCTTAGGAGTCTTAATAAGCTCAATTAATTCATCTTCAATCTCATCATCAACCATCAAAGGTTCTATAGTTTCAGTAGTGACCTCTTTTATCTCTGCAATCTGACCACAGTCGTACATTCTTTCCTGAATATGAAACTTTTCATTTATCCTCACATTAGCGCTTTCAATCAACTTCTTCAATCTTAGATTGAAACATTTATATGCTTTGCTCTTAGTAGAATAACCAAGGAAAATACCTTCATCACTTCTAGCATCAAACTTCCCTATCTCATCATCTCTTTTGATATAACTTTTACTTCCAAATATTTTGAAATATTTTACAGTAGGTGTATGATCAAACCATAATTCATAAGGAGTCTTACTTGTACCTTGTCTGATTTGAATTTTGTTCAAGGTGTACACAGTAGTACCAACAACTTCTCTCTAATGAACATATGGTACATTTCCTTCCAGCAGCATAGTTCTGGCAACATCTAATATTGTTCTATTTCTTCTCTCTGCTATCCCATTCTGTTGTAGTGTCCTAGGTGCAGATGTATGTCTGAATATTCCATGCTCTTCATAGTAGGTATTAAATAAGTCTGAAGTAAACTCACCACCTCTGTCTGATCTTAAACATTTTATCTTCAAACAAGATTTATTCTCAACTTTTGCTTTGAATAACTTGAATTTTTCAAATGCCCCAGATTTCTTTCTCAAATATGTAACCCACATCATTCTAGAAAAGTCATCAAAAAAAATTATAAAGTACCTTTCACCATAATAATATCTTTCTCTTGTAGGAGAAAACAAATATGTATATACCATATCCAACTTCCCTTTTGCTAAATAAGATTTTCTTTTAAAACTACTTCTAGTCTGCTTCCCCATAACACACTCTCTACACATAGTGTTAGATGGTTTCACAATCTTAGGTAGATCTCTTACATCATTTGTCATACTTACCTTCACAATGTTATCAAAGTTAACATGACAAAATATTCTATTCCATAACCAACTGTCATCAACCTTTGCAATAAAACAAGAAGCTTCAGATGTATTCAATTCAAATACATTACCTCTAGATTTAGTACCATATGCAATCAAGTCTCCTAATTTAATTTTGATAGAACATTTCCCATCAATGAATTTCAATTGATAACCTCTATCCACTAGCTTCCCAACACTCAACAGATTATGCTTAAGTCCATCAACAAGTAGTACATTGTCAGTATTAGTCTTTCCATCTAGAGAAATAGAGCCAACTCTAATGATAAGCTTAGGACTGTTGTCACCAAATATAACAAAACCACCATCATATCTTTTTAGACTAACAAACTTATTTTTATCTCCAGTCATATGATGTGAAAAACCACTATCTATAACCCATTCAAATTTGTTTTCAACACAAGATACTAAGGCTTTTTCTTCATGTATAGGTTCATCATCCTTAATAACAATAAATCCAATTTAATCATAATCAAAATCATCATCAGATATGCCTTCACTAGCATGATAACATTCCTTGTATTTTGAATACTTTGATTTGTAAAACTTAGGTTTGTGTTTTGGAACCCTTGTAGGACATAGAGATGCAAAATGACCAATCTTATTACATGAAAAACATTGCAAAGGTAACTTGCCTTCAAATTTACCCTTACCTCTCTTTTCTCTTCTAGTGATTAGGGCTACCACTTCATCTAGCTTTCTTTCTTCCTCCTGTATCTGTTACCATTCATCAACATAGTCTCCAAGTTCTTCTCTCAAGTCACTATTGTTGGTGCTTGCAATTCCAGATAAGGTCTTTTTGTTTCTATGGACAGCTGCCTTAATTGTTGAATCTACTTTAGGTGAAGAATCTCCTAGTTTTGCAGCCTCAAAAGTAGTTAGCTTTCCAATCAACATCTCTTTAGTGAATTTTGGTGTCAAAGGTATAATCTCCTCTATAGCTTGTAATTTAGTTTTGTATACAAGTGTCAGCGATCTAAGTATCTTCACAATCACTTCTTCCTCACTGTAAGTACCTCCAGAGTTTCTGATGCTAGTTACCACTTCAATAATTCTCTGTGCATATGCCCTAATGTTCTCATCATCTCTCATCTTAAATGATTACATCTTTTTCTTCCAATTTTGTAGCTTTGCATGTTTAGTAAACTCATCTCCTATATATAGTGCCTCCAATCTTGTCCATATCTCATGTGCAGAATCTAGGTCTTTTACTTCTATGAATTAACCTTCAGAAAGCGCATTGATCAATGATTCCCTTGTGACCATATTGCATGAAAATAACTTCTTATCATCTTAAGTAGCTTTCTCCAATTCCTCCTGAGTCACTATCTTTTCCTTTCTTTTACTGATCATCTATTAATTGATTCCCAATCATAGCAAATATGTTCTCATCTTGTTCTTACAACTATCAAAGTTTTCAGGATTGAATTTTAGACTATCCTTCCTGTATTAAGTCATCTTCAGGATCACCTCAAGTTGTTAATATTTCTCTCTAAGGACTAGTAGCTATGATACCAATTGTTAGGAATAATAGTCCATAAGTACAACTGAGAGGGAGGGGGGTGAATCAATTGTAATACTGATTATTAAACTTTAAAATTTATAAACCAAAACTTCAATGCAAATGATAACACAGTAAATGCCAACACAATAATACAATACTTTTTGTCAAGGAAACCTTATCAAAGGTAAAACCCTGATGGGAATTAGCACCCATAAATGATGTACTGAGAGCATAGTATCCCTGTTAAAATATTTAGCCTTGTTAGGAGCTTATTACAACATTACAGTACATAGTCTCTATTAAAGGAAAGACTGTGTTAGTATTCAAGAGTAACATTAGGCTCACTTCTCAAGCACACTTCCCAAAGAAGGTTAAAGCCACCCTCAAGGATTTATAATCTGAACAAGTGTATATAGAAAATATACAATCTAGTGAATTATCCAATATCAACTATCTTTGCTTGGTCAGTTCTAATGAAGTATTATAATCACCAACTCTACTCTACATCCAATAGCCAATCAAGCCTCACAACTTCCATACTTCTCTATCTTCACAATCACATACTACCACCACTATCACATCTATTCAAAAGAAAAGATCTTTCATATATACCCTATTAAAAAATTGATTAGGTCAGCCAATTAAGCTTTCCCAATATACAAATAATTATTTAACCCCTTGATAAGATACACAAGGTACCTAAAAAAAGTAAACATATATTACAATACATGAGATATACTCCAAGATCCACCATCCACACATACAATCCATAAAACATGCTACATCTTTGAAGTCAGCCAACAAATAGGTCTCCTCCAGAATACATGCCACAACTGACATCACCAACATGTTCATGACTATCGATCAACAAAAAACATTCCTCAATATGTCTTCTATCATCCCTTAAGCTCACATCACCTGAAACATATTTTCATGTAAGTTATACCCAAAACACAGAGACTTGCTCTGTCAAGCATCACTGTCACAGTCCAGAAACCAGTCTTCACTAAAACATCTGTAACATCACCAATATGAAATATTAAGCCAAGAGACCTTAGGAATAAGGTCATCGCACATCCTTATTCATATCCTTATCTTTGATCATTCTGATTCATCTGTACAATGTCCGTACACTCTACTAGTCAAATAGCCAGTCTGTTCTCTCCACATAAACATATTTTGACATCGGTGAAAAAACATGAATGCCAACAACATCAGTAGTACCCAAATCTGATATCATCCAACATATGTGGTTTAATAATGTTGTTTATTTTGAAGAATCACCTTTCAATTTCACTTTAGCTTGACCTCTTGTTACCACGTTAGTAGATTCAACTTGTTGCTTGTCTTTAATGATGATCACATTAATGTGTTGATCCAACATTTTGATTGTATTATCATGAGAATAACCCCATCATTTACGACATTTCAATTCTTGTTCTAGTATTTGGATTTATCACGGTTGTTATTTGAGTTAGTATAGGGTCCTTTGAAATATTTATAGACTTTAATCTCTCCTCTTTTAACCAAGGTATCTTCAATTTTTATCCCCATTTCAATCACTTTGTCAAACGTGGGAATACATTTAAGTTGAAGATAGTAATTCATTTCTACAACAAGATTATTGATGAAGATGTCCATATTCTTAGTTCCGGGGATGAAACGAGGATATCTCGCAAACATCCTTATCCTTCTCTACAAGAATGAAATGAAGGGTTCACCCACACATTGCTTGGTGTTGCATAGATCTATCATTGTAACCAGATGTTAGATGTTATAGAGTATTGTTACATGAACTTATTGAACAACTTTTTAAAAAATTTAATCCCATGTGATAATTTAGAAAACCATTCCATCGCTTGTTCACTTAAGCTATGCGGAAAGAGCCTCATAATATATGTATGATTGTGAATGAATTACATACTAAGAGTACAAAACTCTCGTATGTGATCTTCAAGATATGTGATTCCCGCATACTTGTCATATTTTGGTATTTCCAAGTTGGGTAGAAATGGTGGCATATGAAGATTGTGATCAAAAGGCATATGACAGATTGCGTCCAATGAGTATTTCTTAGAAGATGAGTCCTTTTCTTTCCTTATGTCATGAATTTGATTTTGTAATGCTTCAATTTATTTTTTAAGATTAGCCATAGGATTTAATTCTTCTTGTGTTTTAAGTTGTTCTACATCAAATTATTGAGGTAACTTAATTCCCATGGATTCTATATGCATAAATTATTTTTCCTTATGAGCCATTAAGACTTTGTCCATGAGCTTTTGGAATTTTGGGTCCTGTTGAACCTTCTTCACGAATTCATCAAATGAATTTTCATTGTTATCACATTGATTAAATGCATCCCAATCATAATATATACTCTTCATGTCATTATTGTTGGTAGGAGATTCCAGATTAGCAGTTTGATTAGAAGTTGAAGGGTCTTGGTTCTAATTTTGTTCTTAACCAATAACTAGTCAAAATTGATGAAGGTGCTCGGGATCAATTTGTTAAAAAAAAAATCTTGTTGTTCACACCATATAAAATTAGACATCCTCTAATTTAGAATTATGATTGATAAATCACCATTTGTTTCAATGTTTGATAGGTTAGCATGAAAATTGGTCAAAGTTGAGAAAATTGTTGATGATTGGATGATGCCAAAGATTGGGATGAAGGTTAGATTGACCTTGATAGTGATCTCTATGACCAAAAATTTGATGCGACCAATTGAAACTAGTGATGGGTTTGTTGAAACAAGGAATAATCAGATCAATCATGGAAAATTGAAATTCAATGTTAGATATCCATATCTATTATGATTAGATATTAAAGAGAAGCTTAATTGGTATCCAAAAAGTGAATTGATTCTGACAGAAAAAGTATAAAAGTACCTTCTATTTTTAAAATGACTAAACATGATTCCCTTCCCACAAAAAATGAAATATTAATACCACACGATGTTTCTGTTAGTAATAACTGAGAGGGGGGTGAATCGGTGGCCTCAAAATTTTATCCTTCAAACTTAACCACCAATCAATAAATCTCAGATTATTATGTCCCTACGAGATGCATGCCATGAAATACTAATAATGATTAACTGTCTGTCAATTTTCTCTGTCAATCCTTATTCTTTCTTGATTACCGATAAGCAGTATAACTATTTACCGAAACTTAGTAAATAAGCAGAGTATACCGATCAATATAGAGCTAGCTATGTAAGATGAAAGATAGTAAAGAAATGAATCATACACACATAAAACATGAATTTTAATGTGGAAACCTTGTTAAGGGAAAAACCACTGGGACCGGTAACCCAAATTTTCACTCTTCTGAAGTGAGCTTTATTAGGAGCCAACCCTATTAAAGGTTACAAACACACTGTTAAGTGTGACCTTGTTAAAGGATTTTATACATAGAGGTTGTCACTTAGTATCGGGCATCTATTGCTACCATCCTTGAATCAGCCTCCTTCTTAGATTGTGAATAGGTATCTATAAATTCCAATGCTACTTTCATGAATCAACCTTTTTGGCACTCCTTGAGATGTACCTCAATATATAGAAGACTGTTAAGTCCTGCTCGGTTAAGAGACTTGATGCTTCAATGGTTAAATTGAAACACTATGACCTATTCATATTGCAACTTGAATTGTATATTTTTAGATCTATTTAAGTACATTACCTCTCTGACCAATGTATCAATTCAATCCTTGTGCTCCATACTTTCTATTCTATGATGCTGTGCTCACTGTTTGTCAATTTCTGCAGAATTCCTTAGCTCTTCCTTCAGCTTGTTTGATCACCACTACATGAATTTGTTCTTCATCAGTTTCTCTTCAGCATCCTCTTTCTATTCACTCCCCTTAATCCCATTCCTAAATGAATTAAGCTTGTCTCTTATATAGACATAATATTCATTGTTTCTTGATTCTTGATTCTTGGCATGATAAACAATCCAGCCAATTAGATTTAAAGAATAACTCCTAATTTTTCTCATATATATATATATATATCTTCTTGCCAACTGTATAAATCAACTTTAAATCAATCACTTATCTCTGGTCAAATAAAACAAAGTAGACAACCAGTTAAGTCTATTTTTAGCTTTGCCAGCTATATATTTTGTCATTTTCTAAACTCTCTGTTCTGTCAGTCACCACTGCAATTAGTCATCAGTGACAACTAACTAATCTGTCTGTGAGACTCCAGTTGGCTTCACGATCTCTATCCATCGAGCATCATTGGAATTTTACTTGTCAGGAAACTCTGTATCTTTGGTCGTCAGGAAACCTTCTGACTTTGCTCGTCGGGCATTCTGTAGTTTTGCTTCGTCAGGAAACACTATGCTTCTGATCATTGGGTATCACTGTGACTGTTCTTCTTTGCTCTATCCATCGATGTGCACTCTATCAATGTTGTTTGTCACTTAGTGAATACTTGACTTGTATGTATTGCTGAAAGCATATCTTTGGTTCCTTTGGTTCTTTGAAGTCTTTGGCATTATGTACATGACCGTATAGATGATATCAAGTTGACATCAATGATAATACAGTCCATTAACTGATTTAATGACCTGCATTATCTTTCAACTTAACATTATCAAACATTCAATCATTTACATGTCATCAATCTCTCCCTTTGGCATTGATGGCGACATACTATATTATCACACTATACTATTTCTAATACAATATGAAATACAACAGTTGAGATTCATCAAACTACCAATCTTTTGTTCAGTTAACCAATAAAAGTTTGACCATCGGTAAGCTCTATTTTAGCTTAGATTTGATTCTTGTAGCTCTCTATCTTCTGATTTGTTGTGTTCTCTCCTTGTGTTAATTTCTCTCCCTTGACTGTTATTCTCTTTTGATGTGTTTTCTTTTGTTAGCAACTCTCCCTTTGTATAATCTTTCCATACAATTTCTCACCCTAAGGATATAATATCTCCCTGTTGGAGTAATGTGATAATGGATAATCTCTCTCCTTTTATAGAGGGATGTGATAATATGGATAATCTCTCTCCCTTTGATAGCGATTCCAAAAAAATATGTTCACAAATATCTGACATTAATGTCAAGCAATCATTTCTTTCCATCCATAATATATTCCTTGAATTTCCCTTATCCATCAGCAATACAACAATATGCTCTAGTGCTAGGTGCTAATATATATCTGTCTATATATAGATGTAGCCTTGAAGTTCATCTCTTTGCTTGCATCAACATTAATGATATTCTGATAATATGTAGGCTGATGTATCCTTCTAGTCATTTTACTAACTGGTAGACAAGGGTTTGACCCCTAGTCTCTTTCTCAAGTATTCAAATGTATCCTTGGGCAGTGGCTTGGTGAAGATATCAACTAATTTTTCTTTGGATTGCACATACTCAAGTACCACCTCCTTTTCTTGAACTTGTTCTCTTAAATAATGATACTTGATTTCAATGTGTTTAGTCTTAGCATGCATGACTGGATTCTTGGAAATTTTTATTGCACTGGTGTTATCACAATAGATAATTACTAGTTCTAGGATCTTCATATGCATACCTTCCAGTAACTATTTGAGAAATTTGCAGCTGCAACAACATACTCTGCTTCTACAGTAGACTTAGTGATGCATCCTTGTTTTTTTCTAATCCACGTGACAAGTCTGTCACCCATAAAGAATGCTCCTCTAGTTGTGTTATTCCGGTCATCAAGATTTCCATCCCAATCAACGTCGGTAAACACCTTAAGTTCAAATTTTCATTCTCTTCTATACCATAAGCCATATTCCTTGGTATTCTTTAGATATCTTAAAATTCTTTTCACAGCAGTCATATGTGATTCTCTAGGATTAGCAGAAAATCTTGCAACTATTCCTACTGCATGTGCAATATCTGGTCTAGTGTGTACAACATACATGAGTTTTCCAATCATTGATCTATACAAAGTCTGATTTACCTCTGATATCTTGTCCTCCTTTGTCAACTTACATCCAGTAGCCATCGGTGTTCCAACTGGTTTGGAATCTTCCATCTTGAATATTTCAGGACCTCTTTAATGTATTTGGACTATGTAATGACAATACCTTCACATTGTTGCATGATCTATAGACCAAGAAAGAACTTGATCTCTCCAAACATAGACATCTCAAACTCTTTGCTCATCTCATTAGAAAATTATTTTCATAGCATATCATTGCCTCCAAATATGATGTCATCAACAAATATTTTAGCAATCAAGTGTTAGCATCAGTATCTTCCTTCAAATAAAGATTACTCTTTTCACTATTCCTTACAAATCCAATACTTATAAGATAGGAATTAAGTCATTCATACCAGGCTCTAGGAGCTTGTTTCAATCCTTACAAGGCTTTATGAAGTCTACATACCATGTTTCTCTTGTCAAGATCTACAAACCCTTTTGGTTGCTCAATGTATACCTCTTCTTCAAGTATTCCATTTAGGAATGTTGACTTCACATCCATCTGGTATACCTTGAATCCTTTGAATGCAGCATAAGAAAGTAGTATTCTTACACCTTATAGCCTAGCAACGGGTGCAAAGGTCTCTCCAAAGTCAATACCTTCCTCTTGTGCATACCCCTTGCATACAAGTCTTGCTTATTTATGTGACTTCTCCATTCCCATTTAGCTTGTTCCTGAATATTCATTTAGTACCAATGAAATTCTTGTCATCTGGTCTTGGCACAAGTGACCATGTCTTGTTCTTCTCAATCTTCTCAATCTCATCATTCATACCACTTATCAATTCTTCATTATCAAGTGCATCATTGACAGATTTTGGCTCAAACTCACAAATTAAACAACTTGTGTTTAGAGACTTACTCTTTTTTCTTGTACTATCTTTCTTATCTCCTATGATCTGGATCTATGGATGGTTCCTTCTTACATATATGGAAAGTACAGGTACAACTCTTTGTCTATCGGTTTGATCATCATTTTGTTCTTCATCACCTTGCACATTATTTTGATCATTATCTTAACTGTCGGTATTTGCAGCTTGACCGTCGGTTACAATATTCTGTTGATATGGAATTAAGCACTATTTCTTGGATAGAGTGTTAGGTTTTTCATAGTATACAAACTTGTTGTAGTCCTCTGGTTCTTTTGTGCTTTCCAACTCATTCTTTTCTACAAATTCATCTATCTTCACATTTGCACTTTCAACAATTTTGTTAGAGGCCTTAATAAGAGATTTATAAGCCTTGCTTTTGGTGGAATACCCTAGAAAGATACCTTCATCGATCTTGGCATCAAGATTTCCATTTATATCATCCTTTAAGCTATAACATTGAATACCAAAGATTTTGAAGTAACTTACATTGGGTGTTTTACCATACCATAGCTCATAGGGTGTCTTCTTTGTGTCCTTCTTCAATTGTACTCTATTTAATGTGTAGATAGAAGTACTAAGAGCTTCCCTCCAAAAGATTTGGGTGATGCCTTTCTCTATCATCAGTGTTCTAGCACAATCAACTATGGATATGTTCCTTCTCTCAGCAATCTCATTTTGTTGTGGTGTTCTTGGTGCAGAAACTTCTCTTTTTATACCATGCTCATTACAGAAATTAGTAAATTCATCTGATATAAACTCTCCTCCTCTATCTAATTTCAAGCATTTCAAATCCTTACCTCTTTGTTTTTCTACCATAGCCTTATACCATTTAAACATCTTGAATGCTTCAGATTTATCTTTTAGAAACATAACTGTCATCATTCTAGAATAATCATCAACAAAGAGAATAAAATATCTATCTCCAT
>MU225547.1:1096854-1136642 GCA_018584345.1 Thuja plicata
ATATTAAAGTGACTTTATAACAATACTTTATAAAATAAAGTATCCCGACCATATAGTCTGGCTCAGATAGAAAATAAATGTCCAAGTAGCACCTGTGACTGACTGGCATCCTCTGAAAAGCGGCCATAAGACTATCCAGATGGCTAGATAGGATAATCAGGCATAAAATTGCATTACTGCAGAGAAGGGGACATTACAATAGTGATTATAATGTCTAGTGGGTGACTCATAGGCCTACACCATACATGTATCTAGGAGTACTAGTTCCTATTGGTATGCAACCATGAGCCATGTAGATGAGGAGGAGACATGGGATAAATTCAAGGACAACATGATGGGGTGGATGAGGAGGGAGAGGAAGAGGGGGGAGAGGTGATGGTGGTGGTCGGGGAGGAGGGATAAACAAAGGATGAGGGGGAGATAGAGATGGAGGATGAGGAGGAGGAATACATGGAGGATGAGGAGATAGAGGTGGTGGAGATGGTGGAGATGGTGGAGATGAGGGAGATGGTGGATATGGTGGAGGGGTTACTATTGTAGCCACCCCATTGATTCCTCCCAGTGGTGAGCCTGTAGTACCAATGACAAAGGGCAGGAGAGAGGAGGAAGCATATGAGGATGTGACATGTAGTAGCTCAGAGGATACTGAGAGAAGTAGTAGTGCTAAATCCTCTAGTAGTGATTAGGAGATTGAGGAGGTAGAAAGAGGAGATGATTCTAATTTTATGGATGTAGCTATAGGTGGGGATGACACTAGTCTTATGGATGTGGAAATGGGGAGATTTGATGACCCAACATAGGATGTACCTTTGAGATTAGTGAGATATAGTTTTGACATGGACACTATAGATACAAATAGTCTCAGAATTTTTTTCCAAGATTTGATATGATTGACTATGGAGGAGGGTGACTCAAGAAGAGGCTAGCACTATGGAGGAAGATGGTAGGGCTAGTGCGGAAAATACATAGATCCATTGGTATGTTGGGAGAGTGACTGACTTAGAGAGTAGGATGGAGAGGGATATGGATGTAGAGAGGGATATCATGAGGATGAAGATACATGAAATGAGTGTAGGGCTCATGTGGTAGAGGGTAGATTCAAGTAGTGGAGATAGAGGTGAGGGATTTCATTGCCAGTGTACATGATGCCACTGCATAGTAGTTGATTGATAGGCTTTTGCAGATAGGTATCGATGCTACTAGACAAGCCTGAGATATGCAAAGGGAGATATATCATTGGCAAGGGTATTATGAGCATGTTGTGAATGTTGCATAGAGTATTCCTAATTACACTACCTCCCATTGGTCTCAGTGGACAGAGAGATCTCAGGAATGTGGTGCAACCTAGTGGAGAATCACCATCATTGAATGGTTCTCCTCTGAGACATACTGGGGCTAGGACTTTGACTTCATTACCACCTAGAACTCATGGACTAGAGAGTGGAGGCACTACTAGTTGATTTTATATAGAAACCTTTTTGCATATATTTTTCAAGCTTGTGAGCTCTCCTTATGACATTGTACCATGATAATTTTAGAGTTATATATATGATATAGTTTTTGGAGAGTGATTGCCTTAGAGAGGAGGATGGAGAGGGATATAGATGTAGAGAGGGACTGCATGAGGATGAAGAAACACACATATGAGTGTAGGGATCATGTGGCAGAGGCTAGATTTAAAGTAGTGGAGATAAAGGTGAGGGCTTTCATTTACAGTGTATAGGATGTCACCACACAGTAGTTGATTGACAAGCTTATGTAGGCAAGTATTGATGCTACTAGATAGGCCCAGGATATGCAGAGGGAGGTATTATTGGCAAGGGGATTATGAGAATGTTGTGCATGTTGCATAGAGTATTCCTAATTACACTACCTCCCATCGGTCTCAGTGGACACAAATATCTCAGGGCAGTGGTGCAATGGTGTAACCTGGTAGAGAATCATCATCAGTGACTGGTGCTCCTCTAAGACATACTGGGGCTGGGACTTCGACTTTACTACCACCTAGGCCTTGTGGACTAGAGGGCAGAGGCACTACTAGTTTATTTTATATAGACACCTTTTTTCATATATTTTTCAAGCTTGTGAGCTCTCCTTATGACATTGTACCATGATACTTTTTGAGTTATATATATATATATATATATATATATATATATATATATATATATATATATGATGTAATTTTTTGTAGCCCTATATGATGTGGTTGTGATCTACTTTACTTTAGGCTTTATGTGATGCACATGTGTTCTACAATGTCTATGAGATTCCATAATTTATGATATTGTTCTACTTATGTATGTATTTTTGATATGATGTGATGCTTTGACAACGTGATATGCACTTAATGTTTTTGTATTTTCATATGCACTTTATATGATGTGACTACCTATGATACAGATTTAGATGATAGACTATGCTAAACAGGTTAAATGTGTTGTTATATGATTTAATATGATGGATGGATGCATTTATGATGTGTACTATATGCATGATTTATGATGTATATAGTTTAACATGATTTTTGATGCAGGATGTTGCATTTTTGTTGTATCATGATACTTTATCTTAAGGATTTTGTTAAGACTAACAAAGAGAATTGTTAGTAGTGATAGATAGGAGATGAGAGAGCATGAGAGATAATGAGAATGAATCTTGATTGAAACCTAAAATTCTTTTTAACCAACTTTAAACTCTAACTTATTTGAGCAATTTCTTTCATCACTGAGCCACTTTTATTATAGAAAAATTGAATACCATCATACGCAAATATTAATGATCAAGGTATGACTCCTTTTGCATTTTAATATGCATTTTGAAGAGAAAAGGAATGTGGTCTGATCCATCTACATCAAGCATTAAGAGTCGAGGTATGTGCCGAGTATCACAACCGAATTATCTATTGCAACATGCTTTGCAATTAGATATCACATGTGGATTTGAAGGCTCTTACCAAAGACACCAAAAATGCTCTTTAAGAATTCATTGAAAACATCCCATGGATAGAAGACAAAAATATAAGTCATGAACCATTCCGACATCTCTAATCACTTATAGAATCATGGAGATGCATAAGAACATGAATTGTGAAAATCAAGACATAATAAGTATAACTTAAATCAACAAGTAAACACTTATATTGATTAAGTGTCTACATTTTTGTAGTAGTTTGGACATTGAATTTTGATATTTTGTTGATGTTGTCTAGTTTCAAGAATCAAGTACCCCGTATAAGACTGCCTCGTTTGGTTTTGAGTGTTTCTTCCCTTGTCTACGACAACATCACTTTTGACAAAAGACTTTTCTATGGGACTCAGATGATAGATAAGACAATGTGATCAATTTGACTGAGGACCTATTGACTTGTTTAACTATATTGACTTGGTTTCGCTGAAGCTCAGACTTGTTGTATGGCATCATTCAATGCCTATTTTGAAATGTGAAAGATATGTATTTATATACAAAGGAGATTTATTACATAATTTTCTCTCTTTTTTTTCATTTATTTTGGTTGTTGTATATACCTAAAAATGGTCAAAGTAAATATCAAATAAATACAAGCAATTGTGGATTAATTAAAATCAATAAATCAAATAACTAGGTAATTGGATTAATCATTTAATTACATATTTTATTAATTAATTAATTTAATTAAAATAAAAAAAATCATTCATGGATAAAGTAATTAATTTTTTTGAATTAATTAAATCCTAATATCTCTCCCCTACCACTACAGGACTAAAATCCAACAACCAAGGAGAGAAGAGGAAATGAAGCAAAAGGATCACCAGAAGGCTTTTCTATCTTGACCATTAAATCTTGAGAGATAATATTTTCCACTCAAATGGGACACACCACTAACTGCTAATCCTAATCATGCCCTTACTATGGTTACCTAACCTTACCCCCTACACCTTCAGAAATCCTATAAATAGTATGCATTTTTAGTGCAAACCATCCACTATCATCCACATTCATGTAGAGAAAGTGCATAATGCTCAATTGTTCTTCCATAATCATCAAGGCAAAGGAATGGAAATGGTTTCTATCCTTTTTATGCATTTAAGCATTGTTATAAAAGAGAATTGCATCTTAATTTAGTTGTTTTCATCATTTAGGAAAGCAATTTACATCAATTTTGCATCGTACATCATAGATTCATATTCTCATTTTATAGGTTATCATTTGAAGATCATAATGCAACTGAGAGAACACCTTAAATTCTTATAATTAGAGATCCATAGAACATTCTTGATTGCTTTCAATTTTGAATTTCTTAACTAGTTAGATCATTTATTTGAGTTGAAAGCATGTCAAATGAAGGTTTGTGACACTCAAAACACGCACACACACATAAATGACACCCACCATGGGCCCACTTACCTACACTCTAACATTAATTTTTAAGTGTTTTTGAAGAAATGAACATGTAGATTCGCATTTGAGCAGAAGAAGTTTGCATTTGAGCAGAAGAAGTTCACATATGAGTAGAAGAATTTTGCACCTTGTCCCTAAAAGTTCACATTTGGTATCTGAAACATCTCATATAGTATCTGAAACATCTCATCTGATATCTAAAACATCTCACTTGGTATATAAAAAGCTTGCATTTTGTTTATAAAAGTTCACATTTGGTCTCTGAAGTATCTCATACAGTCGTTATTGCATCTCATTTGGTTTATGTTATGAATATTAAAATTTGTTACATAAATTGATAAGTTGCAAACTAATTGAAAATTTTGAGGACTTGTAGATAGATAAGGGGATAAAATTGAAGGAAAAAATTCACAACAGGACAAGTTTCCTACATTTTAACATCGCTTCTTCAAGATTTTTTGCATAATTGACATCACAAGATCTTTGGAAAATGACAAAATTGAGCATCCAGAACGAATAAGTTTACATCCAATTCAAATAAGTTTTCCTATGGTCAAAAGAGCCTTATATTAAAATTCTATTGTATCTCAATTTGAAATTTTTTTTATCTCATACAATTCCTGTTTTATCCCATTCAGTTCTTGTTTCATCTTATGCGGTTCTTGTTCCATCTCATTCGGTCTCTGTTCCATCTCATTCAGTCTACGTTCCTTCACATTCTATCCTTGTTCCATCTCATTTGGTCCTTTTCCCATCTCATTTGGTCTCTATTCCATCTCATACAGTCTCTATTCCATCTCATTTGGTCTTTGTTCCATCTTATACAGTCTTTGTTCCATCTCATACAATTCATTTTTCATCTCATTCATTATATGTTTCTTAGCATTTGGTTTATGATAGGGAACAATAGGATTTATTATTAAACTTGATAATTTGAAGTCTAATTAATGTTTTTGATGACTTGCAGATGACTAAGCAGATCAAATCAAGAAAAATTCATAAAGCTACTTTCAAATTACCTAGCCATTTCCAAGAAAAGGAGGCTAAGAGATTAAACAAGTGGGCTAAAAGGACATATTGGGCGAATAAGGATGAAAAGCTTGGTGAGGAAGGTAAATAATTTAGTATATATTTGATGATTATCAAATTATATCAACCTTTCTATCAAACACCTATGATCAATTTGGATGTTTAATCTTTCTAAGCATTTCTATCAATTTCTCCATCATTTTGAATATCTTCACTTTGCTCGTTTGGTTTTTGAGCTAATGTTCATGGTAACACTGGTTGCTAAGGAGCTGGAACAATCACCAAAGTAATGTGTCTAAAAGTGAAAATCTCTAAAAAATGTGCATAACATCATGAAATGTACACAACCTGAAATCTAAATATTTTCATATACATTTATTCTCTTTTGGAAAATTAGTTTCAAACACAACCTAATTAAGAGACCTCATAGAATTATATTAAATAGAAAAGTTATAAGAAATTATTGGGTTTGTGGTGATTGGAGAATCAATATAATAGGGATATGCTCTCACCTATCTTAAGGTGATCAAAATACCAGATTTATCTTGACCTCAATTTTCTTTCAAGTAGTGCATTTTCTTTGAACCATAGTGGGCCCACCTCCCAAGATTTTCCTTAACGAGGATGGTGAGAAGGACGGACCAAAGTGGGATACAATATTTTTTTCCATGATAATTAAACCCATTATAAAATAAAAATTATTCATCCTTAATGGTGTGATTGATGAAAAGTTTTTGAACAATAGTTCTCCTCTAGTAATCCTATCAAATTGCACAAAACATTATTTTTATGATGGTGGGAGACTCCACTAAGGGAGGTAAAACTCAAAAACATTTTTGAACATAATCTTAAATATATCCAAGTTAATTATAAATATTACCTCATTATCCATGGAAAACTAAAATTTCCTTAGGTAGCTTGTTTGAATTGATTTATTTGTACAAAAATTGTGGAAACGTTACAAGAACATACACTTGATGTTATGAATGCTTTATTTTGCAAAGATACGTGATTGAGTGTGGTTGTTTGTTCTTTTGGATATATTTTTGAATTAAAAGTTCTTCTCAATAGAAATAGGTTTTTTAAAGAAAATTCACCATTGTTATAACTTCAAACAAGTTGACCATTTATATTATTCCAATTAAATCACATCAAATTACAAATGTTGTCAAAACATCCCAATCCTTGATATTTGAAAATTTCATCATCAAGGATTATAGGTCCTTTTCTTAGAACCAACAAAATTATGATCTATCATAAGTCTTCATCATAGAGATAGATCTTTCTCTATTAGACTTCATCTTAGGATACACTTTACTTTTGATCAAAACATCATTGGAATCTTGCAATATCACTAGTTTTTAGTAAAATCAACCAAGATTTTTAAAGAAAACCTTAACCATTGAGGAAACTATTAACACAAAAGTCTACACCCTTGCCAACTAGATGGTGGTTAGCGACCTAGGAAACCTCATGAAACATGGAAACAAGCTCCAAGTGTGGGACTTTACAAGTGATGTTGAGTCTCTAGAGAAGTTTGACTTCCTTTACAATCAAGATGCACGTAAACTACTAATTTTGAGGCAAAAGGGAGAAGGACATGCTGAAAGGGAAATTCAAAAATGGAAATGTGGTGATGCACCAGATTTAAATTAGTTACTCTCCCTGCCTATAGCTGCACCTAACATCAATAAAAGACCCCCAAACATACACAGTTCTCCACTCTAGTCTATTTCCTAAAGACTCATATGTTGACCATAACTAAGGAGATGGTACAAGGAATATGTATTCACTTATATAGAATTCATAAGAAAATTAGATACAACATACAGACTTTAGAAAATAGGAAACAAATATTTAGTATAAGGCAACTAATATGCACAATATACTAGAATGTTGAGAAGATGTAAAATTGAGAATTTTGTTACTGTAAGGCATACAAAAATTACATCTACAGAGCATAGATACTGCAAATGAACCATAGAATAACCCAAAAAATATGTACAAACTTTGCCTTTATAGGGTTCAGGCATAACCTAGACTACTCATGAAGTTCAAACCCCACTGGGGTTGAGATATGAAAGAGAATAGATAAGATCAGAAGAAATATGATCTCTACAAGTTGAGCACCTAGAAGTGATAGAAAGAGGTTGAAAATGAATGTCCCTACAACAAGAAGATACATCTACAATAACTATGGCCTCTAAATTCCTCGTGATCTGTCCTGGTGACATGTAAAACTAGTCTTTAAAGTCATCTACAGTAATGAATGAGGATGGGAACCTGGGAAGATCAAATAAAGACTGAAGGAGAGTAATGGTGTCCCCTAAAAAGAAATCATATTAGACTGATGAAAATAGATGGGCGCTGGGTAACCAAAACATTAATGCTCTTTTTTCTATATCTTCCTCATTGGCACTACTTGATTGACAAGTCCCTATGTCTTTTGATGCCTAAAATGACCTAGTGTCGACCATCAAAGAAGATTACCCTGATGACCAAACCCACAGACTGAGCATATTAATTTGTTGTTGAAATCCACTGATCATCAGACAAGCACTCAAAAATCCTTTTGAAAAGGTTTTTCATTCCTCTGCACCAAAAATACCATTGACAAGACCAACCTCACACTCTGTCGATACAAAATTCCCCAAAACATTGCAAACTTCACATCGACAATAGTTACCCTAATGAAATTCATTGGGGTAACATGGGTCATCAGAACACCTATTTTTCTCATCTCTAATCACCCTACAGTCAACAAGACCTTTTCCAAAGAAACCCATCTACAAAACACTCGTCGATGCAACTCACCGACATAACTTACCCTATTGACCCACTCTGTTTGATCATTTTTGACCACCGATGAGATGAAGAATTGGGGTGAATTACCCTGATGAAATCCATTCGCATATCAAAATGCATGAAAACACTATTCTTGATGCCCAATGTAGAGACTCATATAGGTGACTTACCCCAATAAAATTTATGCAATTGGTGAACTTCTCGTGTCTTCTATCGACAAGACCTACACTAATGGACCAAAGGATGATCATTTTGGAAAGATCCAAAGATATCTTGTGGAAACACTTCACTTATCGCTACTTGAACACATATTTGTGAGACCTATGTCGATGCAAGTCATCGGTAATGCAAGGCCCCATTGGAACACAATTTCCTCCATTCCAATCATTGATGAATAATACTATATTGGTGAGACACCCACTGATAAAACTCATCAGCAAGACCTAAGACCTATTATCCTGAAATCCAACCTTTAAGATTGACAACTAAACAATTTTGGATTTCAGTGAGACCATAGATGTGTCTTTCCAAAATCTAGCCATTGGCTCTGTTGAAGCACTGCAAGACCATATCGGTAGAACATGAGACATGCTACATTGATATACCTAATCTGAATCATTCCTCATTGACTATATTTTGAAGCTTGTTCACTTGGACAAGAGTGAAGGATAAAATATCTGGGGATCTGATGGTGAGCTGAAAAGGTCGATAGAAACCTTAACTCAAGAAATAATGCAAGATTTACTTTCATGCCATCAACAAGGGCAAGATCTTATTATTTCAAAACAACTAATAACAAGGTAACATTGGAAGGAGTAACATTTTAAGAATAAATACCACCTCAACACAAGAATCAACTTGAATCACCTGCAAATCAAACACATCAAGTGAACACAAACCCACAAATTAATCAAGTTCAAGAAAATCAATCCAACATAGACAACATTTGGGCTAATATTCACGACATCCATGACAACAATAATAACAATAGTAACACCACCAACCACGAACATGAATAAATAACCAAATAAAAGGTGAGAGAAGCTCAACAAAACCCTACATTTTTAAAAATTACGCAGAAGGTGTCATAAAAATATAAAGATAGGTATTTCCTGAGCTTAGCTCAACTAGGGGTTAAGCTACCACATGATTATGATGTATAAGGACTAAAACAAGATTAGAATGAAGTTAACCCTCTAGCGGTCCTAACCAAACACATTAAATAACTTCAAAACCAATTGGATAATCTTCAAAAGGCATCTTATCCCAAGAAATACATAATAGATTATATTTTTCCTTTTTCTTTTGATAAGATCTTGGTCATGACACCTTTCCCATCTAATGTGGTATTCCTGAAATATGACAAATATATGGGAACGACTGACCCTCAAGACCACATTAGGGAATTTTACACATTAAGAATAGAATTAATCCACAAACCAACATACCTAATGAGGTTATTTCCAAGGATTTTAGGTGGAAAAGCAATGGAGTGATTTTCCATTACCACCTGAAATTCAATCTTTTGAAGAGTTGATCTCAAAATTCATCAACCAATACTCCTATAATATTGAACATGAGGTAACCATGTTGGATTTATGAAATACAAAACAAAGGAATGGGGAATCATTTTTGAATTTCCTACAATGTTGGAGAATATTTTTTGCAAAATACCCAAGAAGTGTACTAGAAAAAGAGAAGATGGACATCTTCATCAATAATCTAAACAATGAAATGAATTTTTAGATACAACTCTAATGTCCCCCAACCTTTGATAAGATGATTTAAAACATAATCAAAATAAAAGATAATATAGTAAGGAAAGGTTAACTAAAGCTATACAAAGATAAAAAGGGTTTTTCAAACAATAACAACAACTATAAAAATAGTTCATCAACCACACACAACAATGATAAACCCAAATTTTGGCTGAAAAATAACAACAATAACCTAGTGATGATAGAGTGGTGGAAGCAAACAATCTAAAACCTAAACCATTTTATCTTTATAGTGGTTCTAGCAACCAAGCAAAAAACACCAATCCACCCAATAACAACCCATTTGACAACAACAATAATCAAGGAAACAACAAACCAAAACAACAATTTATGTCCCAATTCACTTCTTCACCAAGAAGTAAATTCAATCCATTGGGAGAACCTCTTGAAGCATCCTTAAAGACACTTATCACAAACAAAATCATAACTCTACCCGATTGAAGAGGCTACGAACCCCAATTAAAACCTTCAATGCTCATGGTGGAATGATTCACATTATTGTGAGTACCATAGAAAAATGGGACATAAGACAAACAATTGTATGAGATTAAAACATGTGGTTCAAGATCTTATTGACGATGACATTATCAAATTAGATGGACTTATAAACAATGAAGATCACACAACTTTCAAAAACCCTTTCTTAAACCATGAGAAGGGTAAATATTCCAAAGAAAACCAAAATAATAAGAAGGGAAACAACAAGGTTAATTTTTCCCATGCTTATGAAAATACTACCAATTATTTATCCAGTTTTGAAAATACCATTAATGTCATAGTGGTGAAAGATAAACAAGAAAAAGAACCTGCCAATGTTATCACTAGGGAGAAAGCATAAAAAGTCACCTTACAAGGAATCTCCAACATGAAAACTAGGCCTAATACTTCATCTTTTCAATCAAAACAATATAATCTAGTGGATCAGATTTAAAAGACCCCAACACAAATATCAATCTTGGAGTTTCTAAAACTTTCACCATCGCATAAAGAAATTTTGGAAAAAACCTTGGTTGATATGATAGTCCCTAACAATTTTGATGTATAACAATTTCAAAACAAGGTTATTCATCTTATTGCACCGAATTGTCTATCCTTTTTTGAGAAAGATTGCATGTCCTTAAATCATCCTCAAAATTTGTCCTTGCACATTGAAGTCCTAATCCACAAGCATAGAGTCAAAAGAGTCTTGATAGATAGAGGGGTTGGATTAAATATATGTACTTTTAACCTTGTTAAAGCCTTGGGATATTCTAAATATTTCATGGGTCTTAAGAGGAAGATAACAATTAAAGCTTACAATTATGAAGATATATCTTCTAAAGGAATAATTATTCTACCAATTCAAGTCAGGCCTATTCAAAAGGAGATAGTTTTCCAGGTACTAGACCTCAAGTTGACCTACAACATATTGTTGGGAAGGCAATGGATTCATTAAAACAAGTCATTCCTTCTACTTATAATCAATGCTTAAAGTTTCCTTATCATAGACAATAAATAAAAATCTATGGTGACATAAACCCTTTCCAATATTGTAATAATACCAAACTAGTTACAGATTCCTTTGTACCACATAATAGTGAGGCTTCCACACCAAATTCATCACAATAAAAAGATAAATAACAAACTCCTATTACAAGGTCACCATCCAAAGAGAAGGAAAAAAGAGAAAGAAAAAGATGATTTCACTAGTTTAAATAGTGAAAATGCCAATTCATCCACATCAAACTAGGGTGAAGAGAGGGTTGGTACTTTACATTTAAATGAAGGAAATACTAGATCCTGTGGTTCAAGTACTTCTAGTAAAGGAGAAAATGTACAAAATTAGAAAAGGGGAAGGAAAATGAAACACACTATCAAAAGATGGATACATTACTGAAAGACTTTGAAAAGAAATGTAAGCTTCATCACAAAGGAGTAGGAGAATATACCTTACATATGGTTAATTTACCAATTTCTCCTAAGTCACATGGAAAACCATCTTCCTCAAGTCATCAAAAGTAAAATGATAATTTTGTAAGGCTAGTACACTAATGGATAATATATAAGAAGATAATGAAATGCTAAATTGGCTATAAAAAAGATGAGGAAGAGTCAAATCAAAGGGTTAAACAGGTTAGCATTCCCACACATCAACATGGGAAAGGATTTAAAATAATGCAAAAAATGGTTTACCAAGGAAAGGGCCCTCTTGGTAGGATAAATGAAGGATTATTAGAACATATACAAACCACTTGGAGGTCTGGTCAAGAGAAAAATAGATTAGGATATCATGCACAAGGACATAATGAAAATAAAATCCCTCACTTATATGAACAAATAGCCAACGTAGAATCATATGGTGATGATTATTCAATAAAATGGGAATGAGATTCCTTATCCAAATAGTCATCTCATAAAAAGGAAGTTGATTTCTACACTCTTATGCACCTACATCCAAACAAGAAAAAAGTTCAAATCAAGAGTGGGTAGGAGAGCCATACATACCTATATTCTTAGAGGGACCAATCTCTAGGTTTACTTTGCAAGAGTTAGATCCAAAATACATCCAAGACTATTCTAATGAGGAAGAAATAGATACAAAATCTATGGACCATATTGAGGAAATGCATGCCATTGACCTTGATGATACAATGTATTAACCAAATTATAACGAAGTCAAGACCCTGACCCTGATGGACCTAAACCCGGATAATGATTCCTTAACTTTAGTCTATCCTAAACTCATTGATTAGAATCAAACTGAGCCAAATGAAATAAACACCTTTCAAAATAACTACTCTATTACCATGTAACTCAATGCAGTTGAACCATCTTCCACCAAAGAATCGTATCAAGAGGCAGAAAGAGGGGGAAGTGTCAAGTTTATTAGTCACAAAAATAAAAGATCTAGTGGTGAAAACCACCATGTGGTAGTATAGATTGGAAAAAAGTAAAAATAAAAGACTTATCCAAAGTTGAAAACCCAATTAAGGCACCTAAGGATGAGAATCTTGACACTTTACCCGAAAACTATGAAGAAAGATCATCTATATCGATTGAGCCAACAAATAAAATAAACATTGGAACTGAGGAGGAACCTATGATCATCAATTTAGCAACCTCTTTGTCCAAAGAGGAAACGATATGATTCATCGACTGTTTCAATGAAGTCAAATTTTCATGGTCATATGTTGATATGTCAGGGTTAGATTCAGACTTTATGATGCACCATCACAATATAGCTCCAGGATTTAAAGTAGTAAAACAAAACTTGAGAAAAATGCACCCACATATAGCCTTCTTGGTTAAAGAAGAATTGAAGAAGCTCTTGGATACTAGTTTTATTAGACCTATTGCATATACATCATGGATTTCAAATATAGTACTTGTTTCAAAACCTGACAATAGCATAAGAATTTGTACTAATTTATGATATTTGAACATGGCATGTCCCAAGGATTATTTTCCTCTTCCAAATATTGATACAATAGTGGACCTCACAGTTGGACATTCTATGTTTTCATTAATGGATGGATTTTCTGGGTACAATCAGATGAAGATAGAACCTAAGGATGAATATAAAACTTATTTCACCTATGTATGGGGTACATTTTGTTGCAATGTGGGTCCCTTCAGTCTTAAAAATGTAGGATTTACATGCCAAAGAGATATGAAAACTATTTTTCATGACATCATGTACACATTCATGGAAGATTATGTAGATGACATTTTAGCAAATTCTTACACAAGAGGTGAGAATGTACCAATTCTAGACAAAATATTCAAAAGGTTGGAAAATTTTAAAGTGAGACTAAATTCAAAAAAGTGTGCATTTGGATTCCAATCGGGAAAATTCCTATGGTACATTGTTTCGGCCAAAGGAATAGAGGTAGATCCAACAAAATTTAAAGCCATCATATAAATGGGAGCACTGAGAAACATTAACCAATTATGATATTTTCAAGGAAGGTTACAATCTATAAGGAGGTTCTTATCACAATTGGAAGAAAAGTGTCACTCTTTCACCCAACTTCTACATAAAGATATCTTTTTCAAAATGAGATAAAAAAATGTGAGGAAGCATTTGATCTTTTGAAGAAACATTTGATGAATCCCCCCATCTTAATGACTCCAATACTAGGGAAACCTTTGATACTCTATATCTCAGCAACAAAAAATTCATTGGGAGCCTTATTAGGACAAGAAGATGATCAAGGAAAAGAAATATAAATTTACTACATTAGTAGAACTTTGGTGAAATATGAACTCAACTACACCTTTATAGAGAGGGAAATGTCTAGCGGTAGTTTTTGCTTCCCAAAAACTATGACATTATATGCTAGTACATCAAGTCAACTTAATTGATAAGATATATCCTTTAAATATCTTCTAAGTAAATAAACTCTAACAGGAAGGTTAGCCAAATGGGTTATGGTACTAAGTGAATTTGATATAGAATATGTGGATAGAAGAGCTATCAAAGAAAAAGTCATAGAAGATCAATTAGTAGAGGCTCCATTATCAAGTGAAGAACCTATACAAGTGGAATTCTCAGATGCAATAATTATTACCATTGAAGCAAAGACATGTAAATTGTACTTTGATGGGTCATACAATCAACATGGCTTGGGGGTAGGAGTTCTTATCATTACACCTCAAGGCTTTTCAATACCAAAATCCTATAAACTGTTATTCCCATGCACCAATAATATAGAAGAATATGAAGCACTTGTCATTGGAATCAAGATGGATTTAGAATGAAGAATCATATAATTGCAAATCTATAGAGACTCCCAATTGATCATTAATCAAATTAATGATGAATACCAAACCAAAGATGAAAATCTCATGCCTTACAAAAGAATGGTTGATAATTTTAAGAAATACTTTGTATTGATCACATTTGAGAAAATACCAAGGGTTGAGAATAAAGTAGCAGATGTCATGGCTACACTAGCTTCCCTTATGCAAGTACTTGATCAAAATGAAGAATATGAATTCTTGGTGGAAGAATTGGTTAAACCTACATATGACCATCCCAATTACTAAATCATTTGCCTACTTGTGGGGCTTGACTCTACTTGGTACGGTCCCATTTACACATACCTCAAAGATAACACATTACCCTAATACAAATCCCAAAATGAAAAGATAAACCTTATACGTCAAACCTCTCATTTTACCCTTTTAGCTGACACATTGTATCGAAAAGGTCTTGACAAGACGTTACTTAGGTTTGTAGAGAGTGAGGAATCTAAAATGGAATTACATGAAATTCATAAGGGTATTTTTGGGTCACACTCAAGTGGGTTTACTAGAAAATAAACTCATTAGGATGGGGTATTATTGGCCAACAATGGAAAAATATGCATGCCAATTTGTGAAGCTTTTCCAAAAGTGTCAATTTCATGGGAACCTAATACATGTGCCAGCACAAGAATTATACCCATTGACTACACCTTGGCCCTTTTATCAATGGGTTTTTGATTTGATTAGGATGATCTATCCTCCCTCTTCAAATGGTCATAAATACATTATAAATACAATAGAATACTTTACAAAATAGGTTGAATCCATACCCTTATCAATTGCATTAGGAAAGAAGATTTCCATGTTTATTTCGAATCACATAATTTGCAAATATGGTATCCCACGTGCCATTATAATAGATAATGGGAGAAAATTAAAGAACAATGATTTCAAAGAGTTATATGAGAAATTTCATATCATTCAACATTTCTCTTAAATATATTACCCACAAGGGAATGGACAAGCGAAAGCATCCAACAAAAACAACCTTAAGATCCTTAATAAAACAATTGATGATTCATGTAGGGATTGGCACATTCAATTAAATCCAACACTTTGGGCCTACAAAACTAGTATAAGAACACCTATCAAAGCTACACCCTTTTTCTCTAGTCTATGGAACCAAGACAATTTTACCATTGGAGGTTGAAATTCCATCACTTAGAATTTCTCTACATGGCATATTGACAAATGAAAACTATAGAGTTTCTAGGTTGCAAGAACTAGAACTACTTGAGGAGTATCAACACCAAGCCTATGATCATTTATAGGTTTATCAAAAGAGGATTTCAAGGAACTATAACAAAAAGATCAAAACTAGAGAGCTTCAAGTTGGTGGCCTTGTTCTAAGAAAACCAAATAAATGAACATGTTAGTAAAAAGAAAGGAAAATTTGAAGAAAATTGGCTAGGACCCTTTATCGTCACATCATCCTATGGAACAAGAACTTAAAAATTAGCCACACGTGATGGGTAAGAATATGAATAGATCATAAATAACATTCATCTTAAGAGAATTATGACACATGAAAAGGTGGTGAAGGAGCATGCACTAGCGAACATATATGTGCAGGAGTTATTACCATTACATGACATCTTGACGATAACCCTCCCAAACACTAGATTTCTGGCATTAAGTTCAAGTTCTCCTATGGCCCCATGTCCCTTGAGTATAATACTTAAAACTATTTTCATGGATTCCTCCAAAGAATGTGTTGCTAGGGTTAAGTTGGATGATATCTCGTTCGATGAAGAGGATATGGCCAAAAAAAAGAACTCAATTCACACTCCACTTTGGGTTTATAAGAATGGTAAGTGGAGGGATTGTACATATAAAAAGAAAACCACATTAGTGTATTTAAATATCTTCCATGATCCATTTGTTCCTCACTCGCATCGATCTACAAGGATGACTAGGGCATCAATATATGAAGGTATTTTGGGACCTTTGCCTGTCAAGCAACAACATATTTTGAAACCATTTTGTTGGCATCATCCCAGACTATGTAGATTTATATTTCACAACCACCCTTTGATATTTTTGAAGTCACCCCACCAGTATCTCTTGTTATCTCTCCTAGCCCTTCTTTAAGTAGCCCTAAATCTTAGTTAGGGTTGGGAGGAATTTCCTCTCCAAATTTAGGGAGTCATCTACCTTACCTTCCATCATATGTTTCTTGGCCAAACAACACACCGGTCAAAAACCCTTCATTTCTGTCTTATTCTAATAATGTTCCAATTCCTCAATCTCTTCAAGATTCCTTCAAAACAAACCCTCACTTTCATAACCCTAGGAAATCCCCTAGTTTATCTGGTTCATCTCCGCAGGATCATTGGTGGCACCATTTATTTGCTAAAGATCGCTTGCACTCTCTGGCAGAACCTCAGATAATTTTTCCTGCTCATATGATTCAACCTACAATGGATTATTTGTGAACTTTGGCCCTAATTGGTAAGTTACAATATTTTATCAATTTTTAGTCTCTTCTGTCATGGGATAAAAATTCATGGGCGGGTCTGAAGGAGTTATTTTTATATGAAAAAGGGTCACTATTATTTATGGCTATTTTTATTAACAGTAGTATAGGATTGATGTGCATAAATTTAAAGGTTGGTTCTGTAAAGGAATTGGTATCTTTACTATGGCTTGGGTTCCACATTTTGATGTTTGTTTTGCTCCACCATTGTTCATGCCCTAATGGATGTCTTTCCCTAAATTTCCTCTAGAATACAGAGATCCCCTACTGGTGGAGATTTTAGCTAACAAGTTGGGAATTTTTATTAAGCATGATTTTTCTCCATTGGAGAAACCTCATCTTCCTGTCAAGGTATGTCTTCGCCTTAACAAATCCAAGACAACCCCTTTAGAAATCTCAATCTATTCAAAATTTGGGATTTGGGTTTAGTCTATTGTTATCCAGGATCCATTTACTATAGACACACATGTTGGCTCTCTGGGTCATATGTCCTATCTGTGCCAAGGATCCTCTGTAGTTTCAACTAAAATTTTCTCAAAATTTTGCACTGGTTTTTTCAAGTGTTTTTTTTCTTTCCCCGACCCTCCTTTTCTCCACTTTCCTTACAATTGGTTTTTTCTAATCCCCCCTCTTCGGATTCTGGTACTGATCCTTTTCCTATATACTACGATGAGGGAGATGAAGTCCCCCACCTGCTGCAATCAATTAGAAGTTTAAAATGGGAAGCTGGTTTTTTTTTGCCACCTCTATTTCAAAATGAACCTGTCACTTCTCAGGTATTATCAATTAATAAAACCACTGATGGTTAATAATTGCACTGCTAGTTTTGATTCTTAGGTAAAGTTTTATCCTGTGACCCCTGGCCTATTTTATTAACCTATCTAGTGGCTCAACCCTTTTGGGTAGATCAGTCTTTGTATTCACCTCCTCATTTGGATTCTAAGGAAGTTGATAATAACATTATATAAAATCTTATCTTTAATAGGCATCCATTTCTCCCCGTGCCTCAATCACAATCTTTCTCCCCTCTTTCTGAACATGACCAACATATGATGTCTAATGGTATCTTAATCTTGGTAGATTCACAAATTTTTTATGAAATAATAGTTAAGGAAGGTGATCAATTGTAGTCCTCTTATCCAGTTTCAGATCCGCCAGTTAGCGAGGGTCTCTCCCCACCCCAATCTGTGAATTGTTTTGACTTTTATCATAAATTATCAATAGCCCAATCTCCTAATTCCCTTTCACCTTTGAAATATGACCTTGACATAAAAACACCTAAGAAAAGAGGTAGGAATCCTCTTTCATCTAAAATTAAAGATGAAATAGAAGCTGGAATTTAGTCTATAATATTAGATAAATTTTCCCTGGTCATTAGAACAAGGAGAGCATGTCGCTCTCCCCTTCCTTGATGAATATTATGTCATGGAATGTCAGGGGCTTGAATGCCCCTAACAAGAGAGGAAGGATCAAACACTTTATTGATCCCTCTCAAGAAAATATCATTCTTCTCCAAGAATCCAAATTGTCTCAAGAATCATATGATAAGACTCTTTCAAAATGGTCACGTTGGGAATCTTCCATTGTTCTTTTTGTTAGGAATAGTCCCAAGAGATAACTAAGAGGGGGGGGGGTGAATCAGTTATCTACAAGATTGAATCCTTTTTCCAATTAAGTACAGAATAAATTTAAACATAAACTCAACAAGATAACACAGAAATGAACAACACAATTTTGGTAACGGGGAAAGCCAAATTAGGTAAAAACCTCAGTGGGAATTAGCACCCACAAATAATTGTACTAGTTTATAATGATACTTGTTAGAAGATCTTGCAACCCTATTAGGAGTTGATCTTTACAATGCAATAAGTACAAATACCTGTTCAAAGGTTAGACCCTGTTAGGAGTCTTTTACAAATAACCCTGTTAGGGGTGAGGACTCATTGTCCAAGAGCTCACTGCTCAAATGGTGAAGGTTGCAACCTTCTGTGAGGCAGTTATACACTATATCTAAAAATGAACTATTTGTGTAGACCTGTTGTCTTGATCAGTTCCAATGAATTGTAATCTTCTTCTGATTCTTCACATAGATCTTCAATTGATGAATGATGTAGCTTTACTGTCTAACTTTCTGCTCCGCTCTGGCTTATTCCTTTCTCACTTCATTCACACTTTGCAATCACAATTGAACTATTATATGTATCTTCCCCAAGTATAAGATCATGAAGGTTGTAGGAAACACTTCAACAACTTCCTTGTTGGCTTAACTAAGCTTACAATCAAATTTAGGACTGCCCAACTCAAAATGAATAGACGTGTCGCTTCACATATTTGGCTCTACCAATTTAACTCAAACATCACGCTTCTATTAAAACACATTTATCACCTTTGGATAATCATCATTAACTCATAACTAAATATGAATACAAATACGCATATCCCAAAGATAGGTGCAACTCAAGAAACAATGTAAATACGCTGGCTCTTAACAGATAATCTCCAAAAATTGTAACTGCCAAAATAGATTAACATAACTCGACTGAAATTGCATATCTAAATTTGCATGTATGAACATTACATACAGAACATGTCTACAACATAGATGTAAATGTGCAAGGCTCCAGAATATATATACTGATAATTGCTTATAGGACACTGATGTATATTATATGTTGTCATCAATGACAAACATACAATCAACTATTTGCACAAAAGCAAATCTCCAATAATCTCCCCCTTTGACATTGATGGCAACATATGATATGAAAAACACCATCAACCCAAAGTATCTTCCTTCTTTTTACAATCTTCTCAATATCCTCATCAAAAGCTCCTCTTAACTGCTGCATCTCTTTTTACTATATTTTTTTTCATTACTATGTACTCCCCCAGAGTATATGCTCCCCCTAACTATATAATCCCCCTTTGACATCAATGGAAAAGGGTGCCAAAAACAATTAAGCATAGGTACTACTCCAAAAGTAGAGTAGTCAACCACTCATCAGTCACCAAGGACTGATGCTCTTGCTGCAAATTCTAATCAAACTCAAGTAAGGGAATTACTCCCAGCTTCTCCCTGAGATACTCAAAAGTATCTTTTGATAAAGGCTTTGTAAAAATATCTGCTAATTGTTCTTTAGTGCTCACATAATCCATCTTTACTTCTTTGTCTACAACTTTTTCTCTTAGAAAATGATATTTTATCTCAATGTGTTTTGTCTTTGTGTGCATCACATGCTTCTTTGACATATTGATAGTACTAGTGTTATCACAGTGAATAACAATAGGATAATCAATCTGAATACCAAAGTCTTTAATCATCTATTTGATCCAAACCATTCTTGAAAAATTCAATGCTGATGCAACATACTTAGCTTTTGTTGTTTACTGAGAGATACAATTCTGCTTCTTGCTTGTTCAACTAACTAACCTATCTCCAAGAAATACTACTCCTCCTGAGGTACTCTTCCTGTCATCAACACAACCTTCCCAATGTGCCTTTGTATACACATGAAGTTGTATATTCTTTGAGTTAGGATACCATAAACCATAGTCTATAGTCCCCTTTAAGTATTTGAATATTCTTTTTATTTCCATTAGGTTATTTTGTTTAGGTTCAGCTGCAAATCTTCCAACAATGCCAACTGCATTAGAAATATCTTGTCTAGATTGAGTAAGATATATGAGTTTTCCAATCATAAATTTGTATAGAATTTTTTCAACTACTGTGGAATCATCATCTTTAGAAAGCTTGCTTCCTGTTGTCATGTGGGTGCTTACTAGTTTGAAATCTTCCATTTTGAAAGTATTCAATATCTCCTTCACATTCTTAGACTAATTTATGAATATGCCTTTGTCTGTTTGTTTTACGTTCAGTCCCCAAAATATTTGATAGGTCTAATCATGCTCATTTCAAACTCACTTTGCATCTCTTTAGCGAATTCTGCACTAAGCTTGTCATTACCTCCAAAGATAATATCATCAACAAAGATAACAACAAGTAGAATTCCATCAGGTGTCTCTCTCATGAATAAGTTTTAATCTGTTGCTCCCTTTTTAAATCCAATCTTGGTTAAGTAACCATAATGTCTCTCATACCAAGCTCTTAGGGCATGTTTAAGTCCATAAAGGGCTTTCTTCAGTCTGCATACCACATCTGGTTTGTCTGATAAACTAACTCCTTCAGGCTGTTCTATGTAAACTTCTTCCTTCAAGTCACTGTTCAGAAAAGCTGACTTGACATCCGTTTGATATACTTTAAAGTTCTTGAATGTTGCATAGGCCAAAAACAACTTGATAGCTTCCTATCTCCTCACAGGGGAAAATGTATCAGTGTAGTCTATTCCTTCTCTCTGCGCATATCCTTTACATACCAATCTTACTTTGTTTCTTACCACCGTACCTTCTTCATTCATCTTATTTCTGAATATCCACTTTGTTCCAATCACATTTTTGTCACAAGGTCTAGGAACCAATTCCCATGTATCATTCTTGATTATCTGAACTAATTCTTCTTTTATAACTTTCTGCCAATCTGAATCATTGGATGAATCTTCAACACTTAAAGGTTCAATTTTTGAAATTAAACATACCTATTCATCAACTGTTAAACCTCTTTCTTTAGATCTTGTCAAAACTCTTCTGCTCTGATCTCTAATGATATCTTCCTTTGAATGGTATCTAGTTGTGAATTTTGGAACTTTAGGTGTGACATCTTCATCTGTAATATGTGATTCCTCTTTGCTTGTTTCAGGGTCATTGCATGATACATCAATACAATCAAACATTTCTTCAATAATTGTTTCTTTACTATTAGTCTTGGGTTCATCTTCAATCATAGGTACACAATCATAGTATCTTTCTTGAATCATGAACTTCTCATCAATCTTCACATGTGTACTTTCAATTATCTTCTTTAATCTCAATTTAAAACATCTATATGCTTTGCTTTTAGTAGAGTAACCAAGGAAAATACCTTCATCACTTCTGGCATCAAACTTACCAACACCATCATCTCTCTTGATGTAGCACTTTCTTCCAAAGATTCTGAATTATTTTACTGTAGGTACATTACCAAACCAAAGTTCATAAGGTGTCTTATCTACACCTTGCCTTAGTTGTATTATGTTGATAGTATTGATTGCATCTCTCCAATAGGTGTGTGCAACTTTTCCTTCTATCATGATAGTGCATGTTGTGTCAAGTATGATCCTATTTCTTCTTTCTGCAATCTCATTCTATTGAGGGGTTCTAGGAGCACTCAACTGCCTTTTGATCCCATGTTCTTCACAATACTCATAAAATTGGTCAGAGGTGAATTCTCCTCCTCTATTTGATCTCAGACACTTTAGTTTTAATCCAGACTCATTTTCAACTTTAGCGTTGAATATTTTTAACTTATCAAAAGCTTCAGACTTATCCTTTAAGAATGCAACCCACATCATCCTTGAAAAATCATTAACAAACAAAATAAAATACCTTTATCCATAGTAAGATCTTATTTGAGTAGGATCACATAAGTCTGTATGCACTAGATCTAATTTGTTTTCTACTGAGTTCTACTTGCTTCTGAATGAGCTCCTTACATGCTTTCCCATCACACATTCCCTGCACATAGTATCAATTGGTCTTGCAATACTAGGAAGATCTCTTACTGCCTTTACATTGTTTATCTTTACTATGTTGTCAAAATTGATGTGACAAAGTCTTTTGTGCCATAGCCAACTGTCATATACTTTTGCAACAAAACAACTTACTTCTTAATTGAGCTAAAAGACATTACCTTTAGTCTTAGAGCCTGATGTAATCATATCTCCTTGTTTTTTGTTAATGATGCACTTGTTGTCTTTGAATTCCAACTGATATCCTTTGTCAAGTAATTTTCCAACACTTAGTAGGTTATGATGTAAACCATCAACATAAAGAACATCATCTGTCTTGTTCTTTCCATCTAAGGTAATAGAACCTCTGCCTATGATAGGTTTGGGAGTGTTATCTCCAAATCTAACCATACCACCTTTGTACTTGTCCATATGTACAAATCTGTCTTTGTCTCTTGTCATGTGATGTGAGCATCCACCGTCAATGATCCAGTCAGTTCTGATGTCTGCTTTGGAAACTAATGCTAACTCTTATGCTTTCTTTTCATCTTCATTGTCTATTTCTTCAAGCACTTTCTCAATGTATTTAATGACAATGAATCCAATTTCATCTTCTCCTGAGTCATCATCAGTTACACCATCTTCATCATGATAGCATTCCTTAGTATATTTGGGCTTGTAATCTGATCTGAATTTCTTAACTCTTGTAGGACACTTGGATGCAAAGTGGCCAACTTTGTTGCATGAAAAACATTTGAATGGTAGTTGTCCTTCATATTTCCTTTACCTTTCCTTTCTTTCTTGGAAATCATAGCAATGATTTATTCTAGTTCTGTATCCACTTCTTCTTTCTCATTATTACTAGAGCTTCTCAAGAATTTCT
This sequence comes from Thuja plicata, assembly GCA_018584345.1. NCBI lineage: Eukaryota > Viridiplantae > Streptophyta > Pinopsida > Cupressales > Cupressaceae > Thuja > Thuja plicata. The sequence continues at coordinate 1,120,594 of MU225547.1, forward strand.
TACCATGGACTGAGGCTTTGAAAGTTGTTTCACTTTTAGGTTTTGTCTTCAATCTTGATATCTCAAATGTAGAGATTTTGCTGATCAAAGTCTCTCTCTTGAAATCTTTTGAAAATTTCATAGTCTCATCTAAGCTATTGATCTTTCTCTCATAGTTTTTTGTCAATGTAGTCATCAGTTTGTCCATTATGTCTTCCTTTGAAATTTCTCCACCATTGTTTCTGATTCCTGAAATTGCTTCATTAATCCTCTGATTGTAAGCTCTAATGTTCTCTTCAAGTAGCATCTCTAAGTTTTTATACCACTTTTTCCATGTCTTTCTCTACGCATTCTTTTCTTGAATATCTCCTTCAAACATATCTTCTAAATACATCCATATGGTGTAGGCTTTGTCTGCTTTCTTGATCTCAGAGAATTCACTGTCAGATAATGCCCTTATAAGGGCTTCCTTGGAAATTACATTAGCAGTGAATACCTCTATTTGTTTACTATTAGCATCATCTTTTGCAAGGTCTTTCAGAGAGGGAACAACAACTTCTTGTGTGTCTATTTCAAAAATGTCAAAACCAACGCACTGTAGATGTGTTATCATTTTGTTCTTCCAATCAAAATAATTCTCTCCATCAAACTTAGGACTCTCTTTTCTAAAGTATGTCATCTAATCTACCTTAATTTGTTAAGATTTCTCTCCAAGGCACTTGGCTCTGATACCAGTTGTTAGGAATAGTCCCAAGAGATAACTGAGAGGGGGGGTGAATCGCTTATCTACAAGATTGAATTCCTTTTCCAATTAAGTATAGAATAAGTTTAAACATAAAGTCAACAAGATAACACAAAAATTAACAACACAATTTTGGTAACAGGGAAAACCAAATTAGGTAAAAACCCCAGTGGGAATTAGCACCCACAAATAACAGTACTAGTTTATAATGATCCTTGTTAGAAGATCTTGAAACCTTGTTAGGAGTTGATCTTTACAATGCAATAAGTATAGAGACCTGGTCAAAGGTCAGACCCTGTTAGGAGTCTTATACAAATAACCCTGTTAGGGGTGAGGACTCACTGTCCAAGAGCTCACTACTCAAATGGTGAAGGCTGCAACCATCTATAAGGCAGATATACACTATATCTGAATATGAACTATTTGTGTAGACCAGTTGTCTTGATCAGTTCTAGTGAATTGTAATCTTCTTCTAATTCTTCACATAGATCTTCAATTGATGAATGATGTAGCTTTACTGTCTAACTTTCTGCTCTGCTCTGTCTTATTCCTTTCTCACTTCATTCACACTTTTCAATCACAATTGAACTACTATATGTATCTTCCCCAAGTATAAGGTCACGACATATGTAGGAAACACTTCAGCAACTTCCTTGTCGGCTTAACTAAGCACGCAATCAAAGTTAGGACCGCGCAACTCAAAATGAATAGACGTGTTGCTTCATATAGTCGGCTCTACCAATTTAACTCAAACATCACACTTCTGTTAAAAAAAATTTAGCATCTTTGGATAATCATCATTAACTCATAACTAAACATGAATACAAACACACATATCCCAAAGACAGGTGCAACTCAAGAAACAATGTAAATACGTCGGCTCTTAACAGATAATCTCCAGAAACTGTAATTGCCAAAATAGAGTAGCACAACTCAATTGAAAGTACATATTTGAATCTGCATGTATGAACATTACATCCAGAACATGTCTACAACATAGATTTAAATGCGCAAGGCTTCAGAATATCTATACTAATAATTGCTTATAGGACACTATTGTATATTATATGTTGTCATCAATGGCAAACATACAATCAACAATTTGCATAGAAGCAAATCTTCAACACCTTCCTTTGGTTCCTCTAGTGGTCTCATAACTCTTTGGAATATAAAATATATTAAGGATCATCTTAGGTTTTCAGACTCTAATTGGCAGTTGCTGAAATTTTCATGGTTTGAATTCAATTTCTTGATGTTTAATGTTTATGGTCCTACTTCTCCTCAAGATAAAATTAGCCTTTGGGATTCCTTAACTGGCTAAATTAATCAATTTGGTGATCATCCAATTATTCTAGGTGGCGACTTCAATTCCACTACACCTTTAGAGGAGAAAAGTGGTGGGGAACCCTATAGCCTAAAGGATTCTAGATGAATATTCTTTCTTTATCCATAATAATGCACTCTGCGATGTTCTCCTGACTGATGGATCCTTTACTTGGATTAATCATAGAGAAGATTATCCTATATCTTTTAGACTAGACAGATTCCTCATCTCGTATGAATTTAAAATTTTAAACTTTGTTCTCACCTCCCAGATCCTTGCTTCATCAAAACCAAACCACTTTCCTATTTCACTAACTATAGAAAATACAGTTGGAACTCATAATTTTAAATCATCTTTTAAATTCAAACATATGTGTTTTACTCACCCCCACTTTCTTTCCCTTCTTCGTCAATTGTGGGTGAGTGCACCTTTTTCCAAAGGTACTAGAATGTTCCAATTTCACAAGAACTTAAAATTTGTCAAATCTAACATTCTGACCTGGAATTAAGAGGTTTTTAAGAATATCTTTGAGGAAAAGGACAGGATAGAGAATGATCTTAGGATGATTTCTGAACATATTTTAAATTTGGTTTGGATTCTACTATGGCTGAAAAACAAAAATACCTACAGGCATACTGGGAATTATTTGTACAAGAACAAAGATGTATTGGAGACAAAAGTCTCGTGAACTCTGGTTGAAAGAGGAGGACAAGAATACTAAATTCTTTCATGCCTTTGCTGAAATTAAGAAAGCCTCCTCCTCCATATTTTCCATCAAAGATGCTACAACTGGGTCTATCTTAATCTCACAAAAAAAAATAGTAATGAAGGGGTCTCTTTCTTCAAAAATTTATTATCCCCTTCGATCCCTCTGATAGAGGATTATCCTATTGTGGATGCACTTTTGCAATCCATTCACTCCCTCATATCTAATAGTGATAATGATTCCCTAATGAAGCCTTTTAGTATTGATGAGCTTCAAACTGTTGTCTTCTCTATGGCACCAGATATAGCTCCTAGTTCAGATGGTTTTACTATACTCTTCTACCGGAAATGCTGGGATGTCATTAGTTTTGACCTTCTCCTTGCTATTAAAGAATCCCGTAGGAAATTATATGTCTTAAAAAAATTTAACAATACTAATATTACCTTGATTCTTAAAATCAAAATACCTCAGACATTTGTGGATTTCAAGCCTATTTCATTATGTAATTACATTTAAAAAATTATCACTAAAACAATTTATCTCAGACTTAAACCATTAATCCCTAGGATCATTTCTCCCCAGTATGGTGGTTTTGTCCCAGGGAGGGAAACTTCTGATGGGGCATTGATTGCCCTGGAAGTTCTTCATTCTACTGGGACACATCAAATTTATTCATTTGTGGCTAAATTAGATATGATGAAAGCATATGATAAGGTCCATTGGTCTTTTTTCCTCAAAGTTCTAAGGAAATTTGGATTTTCTGATCATTGGTGTAAATGTATCAAGAATTGTTTATTTGGGGCATCTTTTTCAGTTATAATAAATGGTGCTTCATCAGGTTTTTGTCATGCCACATAGGGGTTCCATCAAGGTGATCCTACCTCACCTTTTTATTATGGCAGAATCTTTTAGTAGAATTATTCAGAAAAACATCCTTCTTTCTAGCTAGAAAGGTGTAAGAATCCCTAGATCAGACATAGTGGTCTCTCATAATTTCTTTGTTGATGACACTTTGGTGTTTGGTAATTCTTCCATACATGAGTATAAGTGTATCAAACAAGTCCTAGATCTTTATTCTTCTTGATTTGGTCAAGTCATCAATCCTCATAAGTCTAAAATTTATATGTTCTATACACCAGATGTTATTCAACAGAGAATCACTAACATTATTGGGTTCCCCTTGGATAGCTTGTCATCCAATTATCTTGGGATTCCATTTTTCCTTGGTCAAGTTAAGCCATCATATTGGGATAATGTCATTAGGAGGTTGAAAAATATGATTTCATCTTGGAAAGCTCGATGGCTCTCATTATTAAGTAGGATACTCTTGTAACCACTTGAATTTAGTCTGTTCCAACTATGGACCCTATTTGCCCTAAGTGTGATCATACCCTTGATTATGTCCAAATGACCCTATTACTGCTTGGCATAATTCTTCGAATCAATTTAAATGTCCTAGGTGATTTTTATCACTAAATTATATTAACTATTATAGCCATACAATTTAAATCAATTCAAACCCAATTAAATCAAATCAAATTCAAACAAGGCTATAGTATTTAATTATAAAGGAATTAAATGAATCTCTAAATCAAATACTCACTTGCAAAATAACCTATTCCCCTAGCCTATTTAATTTAATTAAAATGGCTATAGTCCCCTAATTATTAAAAAGCAATTAAATTGTTTAAATAATTAGATTCCTATTTTTGAATGAATTAAATAAGTTTAATTCATTTAATTAATATTTCCTTAAACCCCAACCTAACCTATCTCAACCACTTCTACCCTGGGTTCTAACCCTTCTCAACCCATTCACCCTTGCTAATCTAATCCTAATCCTAATTCTACCCTAACCCACCTCCTAATGTTGTCACATTCCATTAAGGAATGCTTAGCAACTCAACCCACTTGAGAAAGTCAAGGAATCTCAAGATTCCTTCCTTAAGGTCCACCTTCTCAGGCCATCCTCTTACACCCTCCCTTGCTTCTTTAAGGCTTTCATTAATGCCTTATTAATGAAAATTCCTTAAGTCCATGCCTCCTCCATACCTCCTTAATGCCCAAGGCATTAATGGTTCTTACACCTCCATTTATGAGTCCCTTAACTCATAAATGAGCCTTGTCTCCCCTCTCTCTCTCTCATTCTTCTATAAATAGAAGCCATTTTTTAGAGCAAATAAGCCTTCATCTTATATTCTCAATACAATGTTATGCTATTAGATTAATCTTAGAATCACATTGCACTTCTTATTCCATGCTTTTACATTGTTCTTATTTCCATGCTTAGAGCTAGAATGCATGTTTTCTCATCCTTTTAGTTTGTTTTTAAACTAAAATCCTTCATGCTAGGTCATATATGTCATTGATTGTAGCATAATCTGAGGGATATTATGTTACTAATCAAACTCTTCTTAGTTAGAAGGCAATAGGTCGATATTAGGTGGTTTTACATGCTTGTCTAACCTTTTTGAGCTAATGCAATGACTTATTGATGTGTTGTGTCTCTCTTATCAGGTACCCAAATATACACGCACATTTCTGGCGCCCACCGTGGGGAAATATTTCTAACTTGACCTCATTTTCTAATACTTTTTTTCCAATTTTCATGCTCAGGATCTTGTCACAGGATCATTTTTGACCTTTCTGGATTGCATCTAGGATACGCCATCGCACCGCGAAAAACTAGGATCGCATCCGAGATTTCCCGGGTTATTTTTGGTTCAGGCTCGCATTTGGTAAGCATAGGATCACATCTAGTAACGAAGATTGTATATAGTATACTGCATCACATTCAGTAAATTTTTAGGATCGCATATGGTTTGAAAGCTTGTGCATTTCGTTTGCCTAATCCTAACATTTCAACAAGTTGTGCTTTTTGGTATTTTGCAGCTTAACAAGTGTTTGTAGGTTTTTTTTGGAGATCTTCATGGGAGTTGAACTAAATAGATACTAACTCAGTTTTACAGGTTTCCAACCCCCCATCTTGACCTCTATTTACTTGTTTTCAAACTTAAAGTACATATTCCAATTTCTCACTAAACTGACTAGAGGATTATGCTCTTTTCCTTTTAAGGAAAATCAGAAACTCATACATCAGTTTATGGATTGAAGGAAATTTGGGGTAAATGAACAAGCAAACACATCACTTAATTCTTTTTGGATAGTAAATGAACAACACAAAGCACTAAATATGTGGGATCAAAGAACAAGCTCAATCATATAATTTTGTTTGGATTAGTAATTGAACAAGCAACTCACTAAATTTTGTGGCTAATTGAACAAGGAAAACTTTCCCTTTCAAGCATCCTATTTTCTTTAAAATAGGAACAGCTAAATTGAGCTCAACAAAGCTTGAAGGAATGAACTTTGCTTTAAGGATTTTGGGAGAAAATGGCTTAGATTAGGAGAGTATGCTCTTCTTCTTCGGAAGAATCAGAAATCAAGACATCCAAAGCTCGCCAATCCTCGTTATAGATATTTAAATAGTAGAGGGCCTGCCAGTTGAGGAAAAAATCTCCTGAGAATGACCCAAGTGAGAACAGGTTTTATGCCAACCCTTCCAACTCACTATAAATAGTTGCTTCCTCGTAGGCCAAAGCCTCGAAAGACGGAACTGGTTTTGTTCTTGGAATTTTGACATCATTCCTTGAACATATCTGGGTATATGTGGAGTAGAGCCACTTGAATCTTGCTTGCAAGACTACATATATTCAGGTATTCATAGGGCTATACACCTGAATTTTGCCTTGTGCAATTCTATGGGGGACATTTTTGAATGGATTGCCCAATAATCTACAACAACTTCAACTGAAAGAATTCCTGATTCACCCCTGAAAGGGTGATAATCTTTGTGCAAGGAAAAAATTAATTGCCCCAAGACACTCATCATATTTTTCCCTCACTTGTATTTGGAGTCGGCTAATACAACATCATGACTGGAACCATTGTGTTCTTGGTGATGGTTGTATTCTGATTAGCATTTGAGTGTGTACCCGAGTCAACGAGCAAAGATTTTCATCCTTCACCTAGAAAATAGGAAAAGATGAGTGTTTGTTTCACCCTCTTAACAATGCCAAACTATTTGACATGTTCAAAAGATCATTAAAAAGACAAGATCTTCAAAACAATCAACAAATTTCAAACCCTGGAGTACAAGTGATTTTCACACCTTACGACACCTCTTAACACAATTTGGAAATGAGCAACTTCACGCACTTTGAAAATGAACTTTTTAGAATTGACCAAAACTGACAAAGACATCATAAGATCACATCCTGTATTTCCCAAGTCACATTCAGTGTTTAGGATTGCATTTTGTACACTGGATTACTTTTAGTCAGCAAACAATCGTATCCAGATTCTAGGATCGCATCTAGTACCATCAGAGGCTTGCATTCAGGACAGTGGGCACTTGTAGGATTTTTTCTTAGGAAGTCTCAGTTGATTAGGATACCCTTTTTTATCTTTAGCTGGTTCATGTTATCTCTTCTGGTCTCCCTGATGTATTTTCAAAACACTTTCGAAACATCCACCTTGCATGCTTAGTCAGTCTTTCACGATCAGTTAAATACATGTGGTCTACCCATTTTCTATCAACAACTTGATTCCCAACTCACTATCAGGGCATTCTAACCCTCTGACACTGGACTCGTTTATATCCACCAACAACAAATAGTTACTTCAACCTAGACACACCCACTTGAACGATCTAAAATCCTTACTTGCACTATTGGGAAACTTTACCAAAGTTGAGAAACAATTTCATGGTTAACACAAGACACAACCAGTACACAACTAAAGGATCAAAAGTGCCTCCTAAAACACCACACTTTCAAGGAGAAACTTCTTGCAGTTCCCTTTTTGATCTAGATTCCCCTCAAATGGATAGCCACACTAACGAATGGAGTAAGGCTTTTGAGGGTTCCAATGATGGCAAACATGAAAGATCCAAAGGCACGGAAGAGGAAGAAGGACCCAAGTTTGAACATAATCCATTTGGATCAGACAGTGAAGAGGAGATCCCTGAAGATGAATACGAAAAACTCAAACAAAGTAAATGGATCCACAAGCTATTGGAACAGATAATTAGTGACGATAAAGAAAAATACTTCCTTCATCTAGCATCCACAGGTGTCAAATTACCCAAAGATTATGACGTGGAAAAACTCAAGGAAAAGGAGGTACCAAACCCAATATCTATTCTCACCAAACAACTCAATCTAATGAAAATGGAGCTCATGAACCTCAAACAAGAGAAAGAGAAACCTAAAACAAAATACTCTTTGGACACCATTTGTCCATTTCCTTTTGACAAGAGTATCACTATGGTCTCGTTTCCTCCTAACATGGCAAGGCCAAAGTATGACAAGTACACAGGAGACTTTGATCCACACGACCATGTAAGGGAATTCTGTGCTCTAAGCATAGAATACATGCACAAACCTACATACCTCATGCGATTATTTCTAGGAAGTCTAGGAGTTAATGCTATGGAGTGTTTCTCAAAACTAAACCCTAAGGTCAAGACAAAATGAACTGGAGAATCATTCAAACACTTCCTACAAAGATGGAGGAAGATTTTTGCATGATATTCAAGGGTCATTCCCAAAACGGAGAAGATGGAAATCTCCGTTAACAATCTAGTGCCTGAATTAAGATATGCTCTACAAATGCAAGATTCTCCTAGCTTCAATAGAATGATTAAAAATACCCTCCGTATTGAGGAAGTCATGGTCAAAAGAGGGGAGATCACCCTTCAAAATGAAAACAAAAGTAACACCTCCAAATCCAAACCTAAATGGTGGAAGCAAAACAAGAATGTTGTTAATGATGGAGTGGTTGATGCCTCTAACATTAATCCTAAAACCGAGGCATTCAATCTAACTAATGGCATGCAAGCAAGAAAAGATGCTAAGGTAACACCTCCCGTCTCCAAAGCAAACAATGATAACAATAAAGAATGAACATGGACTTCAAAACCCCAAAGAACGTTCACTCCTTTGGGGGAGCCTCTTGAGACTGTCTTGAAAACATTGGTGGATAACAAAGTTCTTACAATTCCAAATTCTAAACCATGGGAACCAATGGCCAAAACTAGGTGGTGGGATGATAACTCTTACTGTGTCTTTCACAAAAACAAGGGACACAAGACTAATAATTGTCTCAAGCTTAAACATTTCATCCAAGACCTCATCAAAGGAGGTAAGATCAAATTAGATGGACATACTACCAATGAGGATCATACAGCATTCAACAAACCCTTTCCTAATTACAATCAAGGAGAAACATTTAAAGGGAAAGGTAATGAGGTAAAATACACCTATTCCAAGAATGACAATGTGATCAATATGCTTGATATTAAAACTGAATCCATCAATGTGATAACAATTAAAGGTGCCTCATCCCATTCAAATGTTGTAACACAAAGCCAAGCATAGGTTACAATCAAAGGACCTCCAAAACTGACACCAGCGTCAACATCCAAGGTTCTTATTGTCACTATTCCTAAACCAGTAGAAAAACATGTGGTCACTATCCCTGGAGAAAAATATGACTTGGTAGACCAATTGCAATGAACCTCTGCCAAAATTTCTATTTTTGAGTTGCTCAAGATATCCACTGTACATAGGGAAATCCTAGAACAAGCTCTACATGCTGCTAATGTTCCAAAAGATATTGATATAGACAAGTTTCAAGCGATGGTCAATCACATCTCAGCACCACATTACCTCTCCTTTTCTAAAGAGGATGACAATTCATTAACCCATCCATACAATCAAACCCTCCATATCGAAGTCCTTATTCATAAATCCTATGTCAGACGCGTGTTGATAGATGGAGGCGCAGGATTGAATATCTGTACACTGGATCTAATCAGGAGACTAGGTCTCTCAGAAAAAACAATTGACACTAGAAACAAGATAACCATCAAAGCTTATGATGAGGAAGAAATATCCTTCAGAGGTCTTATTTCTCTACCTATAAGAGTCAAACCAATTGAGAGGAACATCATATGTCAAGTTCTGTATTTACCATTGGCCTACAATATCCTACTCGGGAGACCGTGGATTCACAAAATACAAGCTGTACCGTCCACTTACCACCAATGCATAAAATTTCCATATAATGGGGTGGAAGTGATGATTCCCATAGATGCTAACTACACTTGCAACAATATCAAAGTTGGTAGTATGATCCCACACAACAAAGAAGCTATGGATGCAGTTGCTCCTAAAACTACCAAAGACATGGTTATGAAGAGTTTTAGCAAAACCTTGAAACTTGAAGAAATAGGTATGGGACAGTAGAAGCTGGACCTGACTCCCTCACTGACAGAACTTCTGGTGTCACCAAGATCCTATGGAAAACCTTCATCGACATTCATACCTCTAGCATTCAAAGAGCCAAAAGTACACAAGGCAACTAGCATGATAAAGGCATCCACATCTTCTTTAGATAACACAGAAGAACATGCAGTCTTGGATTGGCTTTACAAGGGTGAACCAGAGGAATCTGAAGTCAAGAATGTAAAGATATCCCCAAAACAGTATGGAAAGGGATTTGATTTTCTCACACAAATGAGTTACAAAGGAAAGGGACCTCTAAATGACATAGGATGAGGGATTGTTGAACCTATACCCATGGAGTTCTGCAACACCAGAGATAAAATAGGACTATGAAAGATTGTTACATGTTGGCACACAAGACCCCAACTACCAAGGAGAACGCTACGTACCTAGCTTTGAGGTACCACATGATCTTCACACTCCTTTACTAGCACAGCCTCCCATTCAAGAGGTAGGAGACACCATAGCAACAATCACTCAAGAGGTACCCTGACCACAAAATTTAAGTCCTAACTGGGGGCAATTGGTCACAATTTCACATGTCCTCGATCTACCCCACTTTGATCTACAAGTAGCTAAACAGGTACATCAGATAAAAATCATTGAATACTTAAATAGGTTTGATGATGATGTCATGGACTCTCATGACTATGAATGGGATCAGCTATCTATTGCCTCTGAAGATATTGGAATAGATACAATCCACATGTTTGCAGCTCCCTCAGCTCCTAGTAGACGATCTGACACTCCTTTCAAAGATATTGATCCTCCTGAAGTAGAAGAAGATTTCCTTCCCCCGATCATTGATGGAGACACTGGTGAATACATAAATTTAGAATAATTTCATAGGCTACAAGCAAGAAGCCTCCTTTTATAGAGAGATGATGATGAGACTTCTACTAATGAGTCACTAGAGTTTGGTCCACATATGACTAACAACAACCCTTTTAACGATGATCTCACTCTTATTGATCTAAATATCAAAGATATTAACTTAACAGACTGTGTCATGTCAGTTAATGGTCTTGATGCTAACACGATGCTGTCCTTCCCAGAATCTGACTCCCTAACATTGGTACATCCATACCTAATTGATTGGACTAAAATAGATCCTACTCCTATCCTTGACTTTTCTAATGACCACTCCCTAGCTTGTTATCTCAATTCTTGTGAACCTTACCCTTCTTCCACCAATGCAAAGAGCGAGAACATGTCATAGGAGGATATCAAGTTTCTTAGTCACAAACTAAAAATTAAAAAGAAAAAGCGGACTGATGGTGAAAACCACTCTGTGGTAGTATCAGATCCCAAAATAGTAAAGATAAAAGATGTATCCAATGGTGAAAACCTCTCAGAGGCACCAAAGGATGAGACTCTTGATATCCTCCCTGAACACTTTCAGGAAAGATCTTCGATATTGATTGAACCAACACAGCCAGTAAACTTGGGCACTATTGAAAATCCTCAAATAGTTCATCTGGCACAATCTTTATCAGAAGATAAGAAGGTACAGTTCATAGAGTTCCTGATGGAGAAAAAGATCAACTTTGCATGGTCTTACACCGATATGCCAGGGCTAGGTCCTAATCTCATCATGCACCACTTATCTATAGCTCCTGGGATCAAGCCCGTGAAACAAAAACTTAGAAAGATGCATCCTCATGTTGCATTATTGGTAAAGGTAGAGCTAGAAAAGTTATTGAAAGCTGGATTTATTCGAGTCATTGCCTATGCAGGGTGGATCTCCAATGTGGTCCCCATTTCTAAATCAGACAAATCTATCAGGATCTGTACGGACTTCAAATACCTAAATAAAGCATGTCTGAAGGATTACTTCCCTCTACCAAACATTGACATGATCATAGATCTTACAACAGGCTTTCAGATGTATTCATTAATGGATGGATTCTTGGGCTATAATCAAATCAGGATCGCCCCTAAGGATCAAGAGAAAACCACATTCACATGCGCATGGGGCACTTTTTGCTGAAATGTCATGCCTTTTGGGTTAAAGAATGTCGGTGCAACATATCAAAGAGCCATGACAACAATATTCCATGACATGATGCACAAGAACATGGAAGACTATGTAGATGACACATTGGCTAAATCCAAGGAGAGAGGTACTCACATTGCTGACCTAAGGAAGATATTGGATCAAATGGAATAGTTCCAACTTAGGCTCAACCCAAAGAAATGTGCCTTTGGGGTCTAATCAGGGAAGCTCCTAGGATTCATCGTATCTGCACAGGGAATCGAGGTAGATCCTACAAAATTAAAAGCTATTCTAGAGATGGCTCCTCCACATAATATTAGTCAAATGAGGACACTACAAGGGAGACTTTAGTCCATTAGGAGATTCATGTCCCAACTTGTGGATAGGGCACAACCCTTTACTAAGCTACTACATAAAGGGGTTACCTTTAAATGGGATGAACACTGTGAAGCAAACTTCAGAGAATTGAAGGGGTACCTGGCTACTCCACCTATCCTTATGGTGCCTATTCATGAAAAAAATTTAATCCTATACATTTCAGCTACAACTACATCCTTGGGAGTATTACTGCCGCAAGAAGATGACACAAAGAAAGAATGAGCTATCTACTACATTAGTAGAACACTAGTCACTTATGAGCTCAATTATAGCATTATTAAAAAAGCATGCTTAGCAGTCATCTTCACATCACAAAAATTAAGACACTACATGCTCTCTCATATAGTGAAACTCATTGCTAATATTGATCCTCTGAAGTATCTTTTGAGCAGAACAACATTAACAGGACGTTTGGCAAAATGGGTCCTAATTCTAAGTGAGTTTGACATTGAATATGTAGAACAAAGAGCTATCAAAGGACAGGTACTTGCAGATCAATTGGCTAATTCACCCCTCCAGGATGATGAAACCTTACTAATTGAATTCCCTGATGAAAGAATCATGCATCTCACTGAACATCCATGGAAGATGTACTTTGACGGTTCATTCACTCAATAAGGATCTGGAGTAGGATTCCTCTTCATAACTCCACAAGGATACAAGATTCCCAAATCTTACAAATTGATGTTTCCATGCACCAACAATATCTTAGAATATGAAGCATTGGTCAATGGCCTCAAGCTAGCTATGGAATGGAAGATCATTGAGTTACACGTGTATGGTGACTCCCAACTAATTATCAATCAAGTCAATGGGGAGTATCAAACAAAAGATGAAAAGTTGATGCCCTACAAACAACTAGCTAATGATCTGAAGAAGTAATTTGTCTTCATTACCTTCCAACAGATACCAAGATCAGAGAACAAAGCTATGGATGCTATGGCTACCTTGGCATCCATGTTACAACTAGAGGAGCATTAATTCCGCTATGACTTCTTGGTGGAAGAAATATCCTATCCTGATTTTGCTAACCCTAAATACCAGATAATATGTACCTTGAATACCCTAGATCAATCTTGGTATGCCAGTATCATTGCTTACCTTTCCGACCAAACCATTCCAGCCAGTCTATCCAGAAATGAGAAAAGATCCCTGATTAGGACAGCATCACGTTACATCCTCATAACTAACAATCTATATCGACGCAGTCTCGATGGTACACTTCTTTGGTGTTTAGAACTAGAAGAGTCCGATCTAGCATTAAAAGATGTCTACAAAGGTGTATGTGGATCACACTCAAACAAATTTTCACTAGCTAAGAAACTGCTCAGAGTAGGCTATTATTGGCCTACCATAAAGAAAGATGCTATTCAACTTTCAAAAGCATGTCTTCAATGCCAGACACATGGAAACCTTATCCATGCTCCTACCAGAGAACTTATACCTTTCATAACACACTGGCCATTTCAGAAATGGGCCTTTGACTTGGTTGGACAAATATATCCCAACTCTTCAAATGGACACAAGTTCATCATTACGACCACTGAGTATTTCACAAAGTGGGTCAAAGTCGTGCCGCTAATCAAAGCCACTGGCAAACAAGTGGCTATGTTCATTTTGAACTACATTATTTGTAGATATGGGATACCCTCTTCAATTGTAATAGACAATGGTGGCCAATTTAGAAATCAAGACATTGATAACCTCTGTGAACAGTTCCATATTACTCAACATTTCTCCTCAATCTATTATCCTCAAGGTAATGGACAGGTTGAGGCATCAAACAAGAATATTCTCAAGATTCTCCATATGAGCAAGTCTGGCAGAGACTGGCATCTACAACTGAATCCAGCACTATGGGCCTATAGAACAAGCATAAAAACACCAAATAGAGCCATGCCATTTTCTCTAGTCTATGGCGCTGAGGTAGTATTACCTATTAAGGTTGAAATCCCATCTTTGCAGATATCTTTACAAGGACTGGTTACTGATGAGTAGTACCGCATAGATAGGGTAAATTCTCTGGACCTACTAGATGAGCGCAGGCAACAAGCTTTTGATCACCTCAAAGTGTATCAAGCACGTATGTCCAAGGGTTACAACAAAAAGGTCAAACCATGCAAATTTGAAGTAGGAGATCTGGTCCTCAAGGAGAATCCTAAAAACCAGCCTAACAGGGAGCAGAAAGGAAAGTTGAACCTAACTGGCTAGGACCTTATGTTATCACTACTACCTTTGGGACTGGAGCCCATCAACTAGCTACACCTGAGGGAGACATTCTTCCAGATCCTATCAACACTCTACATTTGAAGTGGTTCTATGCTTAATGTTTGGCTAGCAGAGCCTGTACAACAAAAATTTCTTACAAAATACCAAAAACATTCAGAAAATTGATCCTGAAGAAATCCAAAAATAGTGGAAAAGGTCCTTCAAAAATGGTATCCTTGGTGAAAACCTGGTAAACAGGTGCCTTGATACTACAAAAACATTCAAAAAAAGCAAAAATAGCAAAAAAATTGAAAAAGGTAAAAAGTGCCTTGATGAGCACCTAGTAAAATAGGCATCTTGGTAGCAAAAAAAGAAACAAAAAGATCTTGCCAAGTGGTGAAAACCTGGAAATTAGGCATCACTTGTGTTCTGCGCTCCATCTATCAATGCACTACTGATACTAGGCCTTCATAATTTTTCCTGTGCTCGTACGCTGACTTCATTTCCTAAATGACTATCTTATCCTCGCTTGGGATTTGTCTATCTTTATGTCTTAGGAATAAGTCATTCTACACTGGGGGCATCTTTTTTGGCATAGTCAGTTGCGGTTGCTAGGTTTCTCTAGGATAGTTTGCCTCACAGACACAATGTTTCTTGATACATGCAAAACAATGTCACTTTTCAAAACAAGGGTGTCTTTTCAAGCATCACATATCCAGACATGATATTGACGTTCATAGAGTTCCTACAAAGCTATATTGGATTGCAAACATGAATGAATTATCCTATTAATGCATAGACATGGAACACCATATTGCTTGCATTCCAACTTTCTAATTGATGAATCTCTACTGTGTTTGACATATGAATGAACAAGTACTACTTAAACACGTAGTTTGATAATGGTTTGATTATGATTCTTTTAGGTCCTGATGATGTTTTTAACTAGGGGCATCGAAGTAATTATGAGTTTTATTTGATTGATTTTCAATTGATAATTTATTATGTTTTCTTAAGTTACTCAATGACGTTTGCGCAAAGACAAAGAGTCACGAGGATAGGGGACATAATGTTTTCTGGATTTTCTGCGTATGGTGATTGTTCCAAATGATCCTATAAATTTCACCTAACTTGGATGTTTATGGTAAGAGCTGCCACTATGGGTGGATAGCCACATATATCTCGATCTTCATTATGTGTAAACTATGATAAGTTTGAAACAATTTCCTTGTCTATTTTATGATCCAGATTCTCACTAAGGTATACAAATCATAATGTACCCAAGGATATGAATTTTCAAGGTCATTGCGGGTCCAATATCTTGCCTTAATCAGAATCTGGTATATTAAAAGGAAGGTGACTATTTT
>MU225547.1:1136833-1156367 GCA_018584345.1 Thuja plicata
AATTACATCATCCATATTACTGATATCAAATATTGTTGCACATCCATAGCATACATTTTGCATTCATTGAAAAGAAGAAACAGGAAAATACAAAAATAAAGCATCCATGTATTGCATTTTTACTTTTACATCCTAAAGTGCATCCATACATCTATTTTGCATAAACTGAAAAATCAAAAAGAAACATACTTTTGCATTTTCACATGAGTATCATTTAAAACATATTTTATATTAGTAATAACTCATCACATCCAATCATAAAATGATGTTATCATCTAAAAACTAACTCATCAAGAGACCAAGATGTCATCACATGAGCTAAGATACAACTCCTCCCAGATGACTACAACTTCATTTATGTTCTCTTTTTGATCAATCGGGAACCAAATTGAAGGTGGCTACGATGTTTTCAGCAAAACAGTGCCATTTTTACGACAGTTTCAAAAATTGTGAATTTGCTTCATTTCTTCCACACATCGGTCAAATACTGCACATTTTATCATACGTCTTGGTCTCACATCATTTTATTAGTCTCATTACTCACATTTTCACGTAATTAACTTGGTAATTGTGTGTTTATTTTTAAACACACCTTCTTTTCCCCCTTCTTCTACTCCATGCTTTCTTGTCCTAACCGTGACCTGCAAGTGCTACATTCTTTCAACTGAGGGATTTTTTCTTTTCCTTTGATTTTGTTCCTGAGGGGGCATGATCACACTATCATCAATTAATTTTTTTCTCAAAACAACATCAAAATGACTTCATTATCAAACAAACTAGGGGCATGACAGTTTCCTTGACTAAGTCAGAACTGTTGGATAGAAAGATTTGGTTCTCATAAGCCAGATATCTTGTGTTTCCTCATTTTAAAAGATTCTTATTAAGCTCCTAGCAGCTTTATACTTGTCTTTGGACGACAACCAAGTTCAGAATTGGTATCTTTTAAGATCTTTTATTGATATTTGGATGACAACCAAGTTCAAAATCAATACTATCAGTTTGGTTCAATCAAGTGTGAGACTGATCTCATCAACATTTAATTTGACAACCAAGAACGGGATTCTCAATCTTTCTGAAGTTAAAATTGAAAACTTTCTTTGAATTAATGCGCTACTCGCACATCAATTCAAAGAGGGGCAAATGTAACCACGTAAATTTGGTCTGTTCCAACTATGGACCCTATTTTCCCTAAGTGTGATCATACCCTCGATTATGTCCAAATGACCCTATTACTACTTGGCATAATTCTTTGAATCAATTTAAATGTCCTAGGTGTTTTTTATCACTAAATTATATTAACTATTATAGCCATACAATTTAATTCAATTCAAATCCAATTAAATCAAATCAAATTCAAACATGGCTATAGTATTTAATTATAAAGGAATTAAATGAATCTCTAAATCAAATACCCACTTGAAAAATAACCTATTCCCCTAGCCTATTTAATTTAATTAAAATGGTTGTAGTCCCCTAATTATTAAAAAGAAATTAAATTGTTTAAATAATTAGATTCCTATTTTTGAATGAATTAAATAAGTTTAATTCATTTAATTAATATTCCCTTAAACCCCAACCTAACCTATCTCAACCACTTCTACCCTAGGTTCTAACCCTTCTCAACCCATTCACCCTTGCTAATCTAATCCTAATCCTAATTCTACCCTAACCCACCTCCTAATGTTGTCACATTCCATTAAGGAATGCTTAGCAACTCAACCCACTTGAGAAAGTCAAGGAATCTCAAGATTCCTTCCTTAATGTCCACCTTCTCAAGCCATCCTCTTACACCCTCCCTTGCTTCTTTAATGCTTTCATTAATGCCTTATTAATGAAAATGCCTTAAGTCCATGCCTCCTCCATACCTCCTTAATGCCCAAGGCATTAATGGTTCTTACACCTCCATTTATGAGTCCCTTAACTCATAAATGAGCCTTGTCTCCCCTCTCTCTCTCTCTCTCATTCTTCTATAAATAGAAGCCATTTTTGAGAGAAAATAAGCCTTCATCTTATATTCTCAATGCAATGTTATGCTATTAGATTAATCTTAGAATCACATTGCACTTCTTATTCCATGCTTTTACATTGTTCTTATTTCCATGCTTAGAGCTAGAATGCATGTTTTCTCATCTTTTTAGTTTGTTTTTAAACTAAAATCCTTCATGTTAGGTCATATATGTCATTGATTGTAGCATAATCTGAGGGCTATTATGTTACTAATCAAACTCTTCTTAGTTAGAAGGCAATAGGTCGATATAAGGTGGTTTTACATGCTTGTCTAACCTTTTTGAACTAATGCAATGACTTATTGATGTGTTGTGTCTCTCTTATCAGGTACCCAAATACACACGCACAACTCTTAATCAAAATTGTGCTCACTGCCATTCCTAATTATTAAATTTTAGTTTTTCAAGACCCTAAGTCAGTTATTGCCCACATAGAAAAAAATCATTCGCTCTTTCCTTTCGAAAGATAATATGACTAATGAGAAGAAAGTTCCTCTTGTCTCTCTGCAAAAACTATCCATGGATAAATCTTTAGGGGGTGTTGGCTTACACAACTTGGTAGCTAGAAATAAATATTTTGGAGGGAAGTTGGTTTGGATTATGTACTCCAAGCCTCAATCTCTCTGGTGCCAGATTATGCAAGCCAAGTATTTAGATTCCTCTAATCCAAGTAGATTCTTTACCATCTCTGACCCCCCTTAGGATCACCTATGTGGAACTTCATGATTTCATCTAGGGAGGTTGTGTTAAATGTTTTGTCTTGGCAAGTCCATTATGGGGAAATGGTGTTTTTTTGGAAAGAATCTTGGAATGGTTATCCTCCTTTGACCTCTCTAAATTCTCTCTCAGAAGTGATGGACATTTTTACCCTGCATTGGGGTGAAAATTTGGTTGACTATGTAGATCATGTGGACATATTTCCCATAAGGTTCACTGGAAAGATCCTTCATCCCTCCCCATATCCCTAGGTAATGATAGGGAATTCACCTTTGTCCTTTCAAATAGGACAAATTACTTGTCGAAAGGCAATGATAGATTATTGTGGTGTCCCTCCAAAAATGGTATGTATTATGTCAAAGATGAATATATAGCTCTTCAACATATAAAAAATTAGAATAATGCTCATCGGGCATTTCTCTTCTGCTGGAATATAGTTGTTATACCTAAAGCAGGGGTTTTCTCCTAGCTTTCTTTTCGAAAAATAATCCTTACCAGTGATAGATTGGTTAGGTTTCAGATATCCCCCCTTCCCTTTAATTATATTTTATCTAGAGATTTTGTGGAATCCATGGATCCTCTTTTTGTACAGTACAACTTTGCATATCAATGCTGGTCTTTTGTCATGAACAAGTTGTCTCTTTCTTTCCCACTTCCTGCTTCCTTATGGGAGCTATTTCAAACTTGGCCCACATTTTTCACTAACTCTTTGTTTGCATGCCTATGGATAATTATCCCATCCTCTATTATTTGGTCAATTTGGTGGGAGAAAAATAAAAGGATTTTTAGGAATATCTCCTCTGATCTTTCCTCAGTTCTTATCACTATCAAAAAACACATTTCTAAACAAGTCATCAATTTTGTCTAGTCTCATTTTAGTCCAAATATCATTTTCCCTTCTTGGGATAGTCAGGTAATTTCCTCTTGGAAGTTCTTATCTTTCCATTCTTCCCCTATCTTCCCCCATATTAGGAGAGTCCCCATTAGTAGAGCATCCATTAGATGGCAGCCCCTGAATCCTCTTTTGTTAAGTTAAACTTCGAAGGCTCCTCAAGAGGTAACCCAGGTGATTCAGGGGTTGGATTTTGTCTAAGAAACCAGCTGGGAAATTTTTTAGCCTTGAAAGCTTCTCCTATCCCTCAAGGTACCAATAATATGGAAGAGGCAGTTGCTCATTAGAAGGTTTAGTTCTCACCAAAGAATTATTGATACCATGTATTCATATTGAAGGTGATTCTTATGTCATTATTAATGCATGTGTTAACAATAAAATTGATAATTGGCATCTAAAATATATACTTGAGCAAGTTTGCAGATTTATAGATTCTTTGCAAAATTTCATTATTTCGCATACCTACAAAGAAGACAATGCCCTTTCAGACTGTCTTGCCAATCTGGGTTGTAACAAGATTCACCTCGATACATATATGTCGGTATGATCATTGGAGAATTTCCCAAATCTTCTTTCAATTATTCATTCTGAAACATCTTAACTTATATTGTCATTACCTTATATATCTACTGATTTTTGTATGATATTATGTTAAGAAATGTTATGGTTCTTCTTCACAATCATAAGAACATATATTGATGAATGCTTCATTATCATTAAAAGATGGGGCATTGATACATATAGGGAGTTATGGCTTGGGAATATTTGTTATAATATTTCATTCATAAAATTGTATAGATATTGGTCCTAACATATCTGTGTAATAGTTATTTTATAATCCCAGCACGTGTTTCCTTTTCTTATCTTTGACATTGTTCACATCGGCTCATCTGTTTAGTTAAATTTGACATGTGATTAATATGGTCACATCTGTTATCTATTATAATATCTATTTATCTAGTATAATATATATCTCACGTTAGTCAATTCTTGGGATTGTGTGTGGGTTATTCCTTCCCTCTCTTTCATTACGTGATGCTTTCAATTTATATTGTGATTTTACTGCTCCTTTGCTTTCCTCCAAGTATTTAGATGAGCTAGTTGTATTAACGTGTGTGTTGTCATGTGGCATAGTATATCTTACTAAATGTGGTTTCTTCATTAACTTTTGACTTTCCTTTTTATTATGAAGTGATCAAAAATCTGTTATCAAGTGTGTGTTGCTATTATTCTCCAGCGATGTAATTAATTGGCCTCATTTTGATAGGGTAATTTCACCCCGGGATGTATTTTCTCATTATTTCTTTGCACTATATGGTTGAAATTCTATTTATACCATCCATTAATGTTCATTCTATGTATTCTGTCTTTTCTATTTTTGGTTTGCTTTCACTGTTCATTTTGTTGTTTAGTCACTAGTTGATGGGTCCTAGTTCTTTGGTTGGTGTTAGTACATAGTTGGAGGTATGCCCTTCCTTTCATATGGATTATTATCCCCGTAACTATAGTGTGTTTTTAGAAGTTTAAGGTTGGGAGAAACCTTTTGTAGGCTGCATTAAGGATGAAATGTTGACATCTATGTTCTTCTGTGAACAACCTCATATCCGTCGTGGCATTACAAGAATTGTTGGTTTCAATATTCTTTTTCCCTCTAGAAAGGATATTAAATATCCTTCTCAAATCCTCTCAATATTTCTCTCCATTGCTTGTGATATTCTTCAATCTCCTTTTTTTTGGAATTGATAGTTAGTCATTATGTGAATCAGAGTTTCTTCGTGGGAGTAAATTAAACAAGGCCATCCAAAAATATGATCTCTGGGGTGGCGCTGCTCTCATTGGTGGTTTGTTCCAACACCATTCAGTGATGAATAATCATGGAGTTTATATGGTTCTTTAAAGCATCAAAAATTCACTATAATGATAGTCTTTTAGACCCGTGAAGGCTTCTCTGTAGCAATTTGGTGGTTTCCTAACTAAGGATTGTGCCAATAGTATTCACCAGATTGTATTTGGTCTTTTAGATCTTTTGGATAAAGATGTTTCCCCCTCTAATGTTCAACCTAATACTATCCCTTCATAGCTTACCTCTACTTCTACTCTTCCTATCCCTGATCTCAATTTGATAGTAGGTTCAGGTGAAGCTTCTTCATGTTTTATGGAAGACTAATTTGATAGTTTTGCAGATTAGTTTTCTAATTTTTTGTAGTGCAAAAATTTATTGCAGGTATTAATGGGCCAATGTATTGATCCCTCGACTGGAAGAAGAAATTATTTTTGGGTACTCTCTTTGGATTGCAAAGTTATAGCTCCTATGGGCATATATTTTTATATAAAGCATGATGTAATATTCTAATAATACATATGGGTTTTTTTATAATGCCTAAGGGATTTTGTAATAAGTAGGTTTAGGATTGGTTGGAGGGATCATTGATTATCTATTGTATCTAGCTATTGCTAGTGCAGGGTATTTTAGTTTTTAAGGTATTCAAACTTCATACACTCTATTTGTATTGACGAGCAAGGATCAAAGTTTTTCTTTCTGGTCTTTTCTCTGGGAGCTCTTTGAACCAGTTATATTAATATAATAATATATTAAGTGGCTCTGCCACCTTATTTCAAATAAAAACATTCATCTTAAGAGGTTCTATACCTAATCAGTTGAAAGAGTATCAAATAAAATAGTATAAGATAAGATAGTATCAGTTTGTACAACTAAAAGTGAACTTGAAAAGAAATAAAAAATAGTAAATATGAATCCCGAAGAAAGCAAAAACAAATTTAAAAAATAAAAAATACAAAAAAAAATTGAAAAATAAAAAGTGCCTTGGTGAAAACCTAGCAAATAGGTGCCTTGGTAGCAAAAAAAAGAAAATAAAAGAGAAAAATGAAATAATTCCAAGTAGTGAATACCTGGAAAACATGGCTATTTGCTCTAAGTTAAGCTCCTTTATCTATCAAGCATTGCATTTGCATTTCCGTAATCCTTGTATATATCTAGTTGCATTTCATCATCCATTCAATAGTCATAATAAACCCCCAAATTTGCATAGTGCAGTCATCCAAGCAATCTTTTACCATGGTTTGGAAATGGTCTTAGTTCATTATCGTTGTCAAAATCCAAACTAGCACTAACTCATTTGACTACAAAATTTGACGAAACTTTCCAATGAAAGATGTATAATTAGATATATCGTTGGGTAACTATGATATTTAATGTGAAAAAAAAATAAAAATTCTTGATGTTCGTCAAAAAATTGATGCTCCTCATGTCATCGCTATTTTGACAAAAAATTAAAGTCAAATTGTGGGAAACTTTTGACAAATATTTAAAGCAATAGGAAAATTTGTTTTTAAAGAAATATTTTTTTATTTTTCTCGCAAGCGCGCAGGAGCACGACCATTTTGCAGGAGGAAAACCAGAGAAAATTGACCAAGGTCAGATAAGGACTGTAATTTCTTGTTATTCTCTATGTTCTTCTCTATTCTTTCTCACATTGGTTCCCTAATCACATTTTGGTATTCATAATTAAATTTGCTTCTCATTATTCCTTCTTCCACATTCCTTCCCTATGTTGTGTACGCTTATAGAGATACTTAGAAAAAGAGACTATATATTATAATCATGAATGTTTAGGTCTTTATTTTGATTCACATTTGTTTCTTCCTAGTTGATGATTATCCTTCTAAACCCTATGATATTCTCAATTCCTTCTTAGATACCTTCTTTAGGAATTTGGGTGGAGGCGATTATCTCAAAAGATACGTCCCACCTTGTCTTTAGTAGAAAGGGATGAATCAACAACCACGATGCTCAATTGGTGGCAGTTTGGTTGTGAGTTCTTAGGGGATCACTTTTTGTCATTTGATGATTTATTTCAATTAAATATCCCAACTAAAGGTGTTGGTTCTCTCAATAGTCCACTACTGACTATATTTTATCCCCCGATCTATTAGTTAATTTTACACTGATATATTTTGTGTGTGACTAATTTCTTTTGGCTATGACTAGACCAACTGGAAAACGTGTTGTATCTCTCCTGAAACACTTAGTTTTTTATTAATCATTGTTTATAATATTTTCCATTGCTGACAAAAATTCCTTAATGTTGATCCCCTATAAAACTATTGAAAAGGATCTCAATTTCTCATTGATTGTCTCAAAATGTGAGAAAAGGTTTTTTCTTTTGAAATAATGAAAACATCCTCTAATAGATTAAAAAATTGTGTTAAATATGTGGTGTTTCTTTATGAATATCGTATCCAGTAGTATCCATATTGGGGGTCTTAAGAGATGGTTGCATCTATATCTGTATTTGTACCTATATCTATTCAAAGGCAACTTGGACTGTGATGTTTCCCTTCACATCCTATACAATAATAATTGAAAGTAATTTGATCCAAGGTTGTTTATATAAGCACTTGAATTTGAGATGTGATGCAGAGCCAAAAGGCTCAACTCAAAAACCCACCCAATTAACCTTATATGCGCAATGTCTCATCAAGGCTTAACACATAAAAAAGGCCAACTTCTTGTTGCATTATTATTCACAAGGCTTGACCAAGGGAATGACATGGCCTCAAAAGATTAATCTATTCTTGATCAGTAGGATAGTAGGGAAAAATAAATAATGATTCTGATTAGCAACCTAAGACAACCATATGACAGTGCCAACACACAGACTTGACAAGAATTGTAAAATTTGGGCCTGGAACACCCCATTAACCATAGGAACTAAATGAAAAAAAGATATATTGATCCTTCAAATGGATTTGAACTACACCCTTTTCCATTACACTTTTGTTTGGTAACAACAGCCTACCAATATAGGAGTTTACTATCAAAATTTAGACTCACAACTTACCATCTTTGAACACTTCAAACATGGATTTAAATAGGACACCAAGGTATACACTCGGGGGAAAATTAAAATGGTCCTTTAGATTTTACAACAATGGAGGACTTCAAGAATTGAATGAAATAAGGTTTTGATAGTTTACTGTGAGAAATCAGTTTACAAGGTCTCTGCAAAAGTCATCAGTATGAATCATCATTGAGTGCACCCCTTGTTGGAAAGCTACAATGGAAATGATTGTTGTTTTTTCATTGATGTCAAACCTTAAATGGTGAGACTATTGCTATATGTTTGAGTACCATATCTATTGATTGATGAAGAAAATTTAACAAGAAGACCAAGTGAAATGGTTGAGTTATGATAAATTACAAGGGTACTTGATCAGTTGGCACATTGGAAAAGTAATGTGTTGTTTATCTATAACACTAAGTTACAATGACAGTTTACTGAGAACAGTTTATGCCGAGAAAAGTTTTCCAGTTATTTAAGTGGTACTTGGCAAAAGTTGAAAAGGAGATAGGTAAAAGTCTGAAATGTTTGAGATCTAACCGAGGAGGTGAGTTTATTTCCAATGAGTTTAACATGTTCTACAATGACCGAGGTATAAAAAGATAGATGTCCGCGCCTAGGACACCACCATAGAATGGTATTGCTGAGAGAAGAAACACAACTATAATGGATTGTGCCAGAACACTAATGATGGAGAAGAATGTTGCACAAAAATATTAGAGAGAAACCATGAGTACAACAGTCTATACCCTAAACAAAGTATAAGTCAAGAAAGGTACTAATGCTACACCTTATGAGCTATGGTATGGATATGCACCTAATGTAAGATATTTCAAAGTTTTTGGAAGCAAATGTTTCATGCTGAAGGATAACAAAAATGGGAAACTTGATGCTAAAGGTGAGGAAGGCATATTCCTTGGTTATTCAACTAAAAGTAAAGCATATAAGTGTCTGAATTCTAACACTAACAAAATTTTGGAAAGTGCAAATGTTAGAATTGATGAATATGCAGAAAGAAATGAAGCTGAAAGCACAGAGGAACCTAAAAGTTATAAATCATTTTTCTATCTGGATGAGGAAGATTCTAATGTATTACCTAAACTTGAGAATGAGGTTGCTGAGAAACAACTAGCACCTGTTGAGTCATAGAATGAGGTTGCCGGGCAAAAGGAGGTAATTGCCGAGCTATCTGATGGAGATGCTGAGTCACATAATCAACCTGAATTGAATGAGAATAATGAATCTGAAGCAAGAAAAGAACCTACTCTAGCAAAGTATGTGAGGAGGCACCACAAACCTAATCAAATCATAGGATCGAAGGATTCTGCAGTTATGACAAGAAGTAAGTTGAGAGACGGTACATGCTTGCTATGTGATTTTGAGCCTAAAATAGTAAAAAATGCCTTAGTTTATAAAGATTGGATGCAAGCCATGAATGAAGAAATTGAACAGATTGAGAAGAATAAGACTTGGACACTTGTACTTAGGCCGAATGACAAAAATGTAATTGGTACTAAGTGGGTATTCAGAAATAAGTTGAATGAACATGGAGAAGTAACAAGGAATAAAGCTAGACTGGTATGCAAGGGTTATGCATAAGAGAAAGGAATTGATTATGGAGAAACATTCACCCTAGTTGCAAGGTTGGAAGGAGTGAAAACCTTACTTGCATATGCAGCCTACAAAGGTTTTAAGTTTTATCAGATGGATGTGAAGTCAACATTCCTGAAAGGAATATTAGAAGAAGAAGTGTACATTGAACAAGCAGATGGATTTGTTGACCCAAGTAAAAGGAACATGGTTTGCAGATTACACAAGGCACTATATGGATTGAAGAAAGCACCAAGAGCATGGTATGAGAGATTGCACAATTACTTGATAAAGATTGGATTTGCAAGAACCAATGACAACATCAATTTGTATTTGAAGACGAAGCAAAGAAAAGGTACTTTATTAGCTGAAATTTTTGTTGATGACATTATATTTGGTGGACAAGATGTGTTATGCCAAACATTTGCAAAAGAGATGCAAACTGAATTTGAGATGTCTATGTTTGGAGAAATCAAATTCTTTGCTGGCTTACAAATATATCAGATGAAGAATGGTATCTATATTACTCAATCAAAATATGTCAAGGAGATACTAAAAACTTTTGGAATGGAAGATTCAAAACCAGTTGGTACACCCATGGCTACTAGATAGAAGTTAACAAAAAATGATGATACAAAAGAAGTGAATCAAATACTTTATAGGTCAATGATTGGAAAGCTGCAATATGTTGTACACAACAAACCTGATATTGCTCTGGCTATTGGAATTGTTGCAAGATTTTCTACCAATCCCAAGGAAACTCATATGATGGCAGTAAAAAGAATTCTGAGATATTTGAAAGGAACAAATGAATATGGTATGTATTACAAGAAGAATGATAAGTTTGAGCTTATATTTTACACTGACTTTGATTGGGCTGGAAATGTGGGTAACAAGAAAAGCACCACAGGTGGAGCATTTCTTTTAGGAAAGAGATTGGTTACATGGACAAGCAAGAAACAAAATTGCACCTCACAATCTACAGCTGAAGCCGAATATGTGGCAACAACAGTTAATTGTTCTAATATTGTGTGGTTGAAGATACTACTGAAAGGTATGAAAGAGGAGATCATAGAACTAGTTGTCATATAGTGTGATAACACAAGTGTCATTAATATTAATAAGAACCCTGTGATGCACTCTAAGACAAAGCATATAGCTATCAAGTATCATTACTTGAGGGAGCTAGTTCAGAACAAGGAAGTGAGACTAGAATATGTGAATACTAAAGAACAGTTAGCAGACATATTTACAAAGGCACTACCCAAGGATGCTCATGAGTATCTGTAAGGTAAATTAGGGGTGATTCCCCTAACTAAGGCTAATTAGTTCAGAATGAAACTATTGCATCAAATTTTATATTCAAAATATTTGACACATTAATGCACAGGCAGTCACACTTTAGGAAGCTGCCTAAAGCTATGAAAGTAAGACTTGAACAGAAAAGAGGATCAGTCATAAGCAAGATGAATAGAAGAATCTGCATGATGAAGATGTCAACATCTTTAGCATTTTTGTCAAAGAGGGAGAGTTTACTGAAAGAGGGAGAGTTTACTATACTTAGAGATAAAGGGAGAGTTTACTGAAAGAGGGAGTCTACAGATGAACAAAGATAGAAAGATTTTAGTGTGATTATAGACATAGAGGGAGAAATGTTTCACAAGACGAGAATTAGAATGAAGCTAAAGACATTAATGAAGATTTGTTCATATCAAGGAACACAGGCATACTTTTTGGATTGTATGGTAACTATGTTTTGTTTTGTTTTTTTAGTGTTTCCATCAATGCCATAGAGGGATATTGTTGGAAAACTACAATGGAAACAATTGTTGTTTTGTCATTGATGTCAAACCTTAATTGGTGAGAATATTACTATCTATTTGAGTACCATATCTATTGATTAATGAAGAAGATTTAACAAGAATACCAAGTGAAATGGTTGAGTTATGAGAAATTATAAGGGTACTTGATCAGTTGGCACATTGGCAAAGTAATGTATTGTTTATCTATAACACTAAGTTACAATGACAGTTTACTGAGAACAGTTTATGCCGAGTGAATTTTGTGTCGACCGAGCACCAGTGTATGCTGAGCATAATTTCTAGTGTCGAACGAGTGCCAGTAAATTGTCGAGTGAAGACAATGATGACTGAGTGGAAGGACATAGTGTTGGCCGAGCAACAGTATTTTGGTAATTATTGAGATTTGAGATCTCTGGCTGACATAGTTGATTTTATTGGGATATGTAAAGTTAATTAAGTATAAGAACGATTGGTCCACACTATTTAAATGCATGGGTAACTATAATTAATGCATGGATCAAATATTTAATTTGTGATTTCTTTGGAGAAGTAAATTAAATGTAATGATGGAAAGATCTGTTGGATCTGACCTAACCTAAGATCTACGATCTTGATTAAGCGGTAAAGATTTATTTTGACCTAGATGAAGAGGTATAAGATAACCTCAAGAGGTTATTCATGTAATGGATGATGTTTATGCAAGAGGATTGCATAGTTAATTGATTGATTGGCATGATCTAGAAGAGAAGGCTGAGCAGAGAAGCAAAGAGTTGCATAAGTGATTGCTTGACGGATTCCCAAGTAGATCTGAAGAATGAAATGATAATGGAGGCCACTCATTGAATTAGAATTAGAGCTAAATTGGATCTGGATTTGAAAAGTAAGTTGTATGTCTCAAATCACACCTGTTGATTACTTTCTAACCATTGTATTAGTCAAAATCCTTTAACCAGGTTGACCTAACAGTCATTGTATAAATTATTTGAGCAAGGTGACATTCAAGTGGAATGTTCTAAGTCCTCTAACAAGGCCACTCCTGACAGGGTGATTAAATCCTTTAACCAGGTCACATTTAGCAATGTGTTTTGTAACCTTTAACAGGGTTGGCTCCAAGCAGAGCTCACTTTAAAAGAGTGAAAACTTGATAGCATGTTATCGGTGGTTTTTCCCAAATTGGGTTTCCATGTTAAATACTGGTGTCAACTTGTGTGAATGCTTATGTTGTGTTTTACTGGTAAGTTTCTATAAGCTTATTACATTTGAACAATAAATTGCATATTTATGTTGTTGACTTATGATATTGTTGTCGAACAGATCTGAGTTGTTTAAAAGTGCTATAAAGTTTCAATTGGTACATCTAGACGTGAGGATAACTGATTCACCCCCCCCCCCCCCCCCCCTCTCAGTTATTCTAAATTCATTCTAACACCCCTTGAAAAGATTCCATACAAAAAGTAACAATCATTTTAATATAACAATCATGGCCTCATAAAATGGATACAAGATGAGATACAATTGCACATAATAAAGGTAAACCTGTCCAATAACGATTGTCACTATTTTAGGACAGTTTGACAACAATCTTTAAAATCATAGATTTAAACCAACATAAAATATTTATCATACAATTTGAAGAGAAAATTTAGACTTATTAAAACCTTATTCAACCTTAAATGCAAATTGGAACCTTCATATGCATCTTCTATTGATAAAACAATACAAATTACTCTCACAGTCAGTGAAAATTATCAAAATTGTCCGCTAAGGCATCCATTTATTCTTCATAGACACAAATTATCATTCTAAATTAAATATAAAATAAAAGATAATTCAAATAACTA
Source organism: Thuja plicata (assembly GCA_018584345.1). Classification (NCBI taxonomy): domain Eukaryota; kingdom Viridiplantae; phylum Streptophyta; class Pinopsida; order Cupressales; family Cupressaceae; genus Thuja; species Thuja plicata. The sequence continues at coordinate 1,150,544 of MU225547.1, forward strand.
TCAAACCCTAGATTTTAATAATTTTTTAATGATGCATTTGTGTGAAATCAACCAATCTATCTCCAAACCCTTGAGATGGAGGGTTTCATAATAGTTTTGAAAGAATTGACTGACTCTAACCCTATAGTTAATATCTGATCCTTAAACCAAATCTAAAAGGAAGATAATTCATTTTTCATGAAGTCTCAATTGGTTTGATATCAAAACCAACCAGTATCTATGGGAATCCCACCTCTGATCAGCAAACTGATTGGAAAATAATATTGAAAATCATTATTTTATTGAAACTCTCCAAATCTCCTTCCATTTTCTATCCCTCAACCCAAAAAGGGTATATATACGGATTTAATTCCTTTTGCAACCAATCTCAACCAAATTTTGAGTTAGTTGTCCATTTGGAACATCTAATGACAACCTTTTGCAAAATTGCAAGATTGCAAAAGTTGTCAAGCAACTTTTTGCAACTTTTACATTTTGTGACCAAATGACCTAGGAATTTTAAAAAATGTCACATATGACATAAAAAAATGAAATCCACCATTTTTGATCATTTTGACCATTTCTGGTAGCTTTGACCATTATTGACCAATACAGGACTTAGTTGCCTTAAAGGCTACAAAATGGCTCAATTTCCTTACAAGTTTAATCTAATGCATGGGATAACCTTATTTAACCTTGAAAATAAAATAAATGTCCTCATAATATTCTTATTACATAAATTTGACCAAAATGGTCATGGTGGCCTCAAAGGGTCCTTGATGCTCCTGCATTATACTCCCCCCTAAAAAAATATCTTTGTCACAAGAGAAGGAACTATAGACTTGTCTTCCTCTCCTTACATGGATCCTTCTTGATGGTCTTCTACTTTTATGACCTTGGATTGAAGTGTTCCACCCACTTGCATCAACTTGGTGCTTGAAGTTTCCTTTCCCCCACTTGGTGCATTGTCTTGGTGGCTACCCTCTGCCATCCTTGGTTTGCATCTATGTCTTTAGACCTGGATTTTCATCCTTTCTTGGAGGCTCTCTCATTTTTATCCTCCAACCTATTGGTTTTTGTTCCTTTCCCATCTTCCTTGGGTGGTTATGGATCCCAAACACCTCGTGTTTGTTTCTCATACTGTTGTCTATCACCACATCTGATTTAGGTGTCTTTTCTAGCCTTCTTTGGTCATGAATAATTGTACGTTAATCCTTATTTTTGGTTATTGGTCGCACCATGTTCCCAAAAAAAATGGCTTCCTTCTTTTCTACTTGCAAAAACTCCTTGTAACCCATCAAAATGACATTGGTTTCCTCTATTTTTGCTTCAACATTCTCTCGCAAGGGACTCAATACTAAAATTTTTCCATCCTTCTTGATGGTATGGGTGTTAGCAAACTCATTATAAATTGATTGTCTATCAAATTACCATATCCTTCCTAACAAAAAATGACAACAATCCATTAGCAAAATATCACATAAGACCATATCTTTATATTTACCAATTTTAAAATCAACATAGGCTTGTTCTTTCACTAAGAGGGATTGTCTCACTTACCCAAGATGTATTATAGGTGTTTTGATGGGGAATCCTTTCCAGATTCAACTTATCTACCATTTCCTTAGGTACCATATTATCTTGTGAACCAGAATTAATAATCAATTTGTATACCTTGCCTTGGTTTTTTCAATTGGTTTTGAAGAGTGTTCTCCTTTGTGTTATGTCCCTCTTCTTGGGTACCTGCATGAGTGTTTTCCTGAGAATCAAAGCTTCTGCAACACAAGGTATACCAAGAGATTCTACACTTTCCTCTTCATCTCCTTACACTAGTTGTGTAACATCTATTTAATTAGTTTAGTATAGCTTTAAACTTTATTTATTTGAGGGTGCATAATAAAAGTGTTAAATCCTTAAAAACATATATATTTCATATTTAAATTTGACCTTTTTTAAATCTTAGTTGAGCCTTGAGTGTTGAGTCCTACTTAGGTCCCCAAGTTTAAATATATTATGTTGGAAATTACTAAAATACCACATCCAACTTGCCAAACTTAAGTGGTAAAGGTAGAGGGGATTTCAAAATAAAGTTCATGTCCAAATGATCAAGGACATACAAGATGTGGAAATTAGAAAAAAAATACAACCAACTTGATTAGAGTAATGTTACTTATTGTGTGTAGAATTTGAAATGAGATTACAGGTCAACCATAGGTAAGCCATACTAACATCTGAATTTTAGAGAGTAGAGGTATTCTAGGCCTATTTTTGGAGGGGGAGCATTCTAGGCTCACTGTTCCTAACACTTGAGCTAACAACTATTGTAGGGAATGATTTTAGATGAATTTGTGCTAGAGCATGGAGCTTATCATTTTCATCTTGAGGGATTCATACAATTATTTCCTATAATAGTGACGTCTCTTGGCTTTCATAATTATGATTATAGGCTCATATTTGATTGATTATGCATATGTACATGGTCCTATATCTAGTTGGATATGATAACTAGTTGTTGATCCTTGTAGCTTTGACAAGGTATCTATCATGATTTGTTGTTGTATTGAATGTGATGGTTCTACATTTGAGGAAAAGCTTCTACCAAACTTGCTCAAATGTCTGAAGGGCATGTAGAACACTGTATGAAAAAGTTGATGACACATATTGTACCTACATGAATTCAAAGCCATTCAAATTTACTTAACAATATACTTCTCTAAGAAAGGTATTATAGGTATTTTATGCTTAATTGAAGTCAAATTTAGAATAGAACAACTTTTCATTTTAAATACTACGAAATGATAATGCTCTCAAAAATTAAAAAATGATGGATTTATTCTCAAAACTTAAAGAATCTTCCTAATACATTTTTGGAGAGTTTTCAAAAAGCACTTAAAAGAGTTGTTCTCCGAGCTTAAAGAGTTGGTGTGTTGTGGGGTTTTGATGGGATCTTTGTCTCTGTATTTAAACAATCAATAGGAATATATTTCAATAGTATATTTTAAGCTCTATATTATTTAGATAAATAATATTAAATAATATTATTTTTCTTTATAATCTCATTTACTTATGTGATTTAAATTAATCACCTATAAAAATAAAAATAAAAAATATATTTTTTACACCAAAATAATTAGACAAGAAAAATACACTAATCAAATATGTTATGCACCACCATGTAATCAAGATGAAACCAACATGAATTAAAAATGGGAAAAAGAGGAAATAATGCCTTAATTGTAAATGCATGTAGCTAAGAAAATATGATATGTACTTAAATACATGTAGTTTACAATTATCAAAGAAGCTCTGACAGAAGCTCCTGCCCTATTGAATCCAAATTTCAGCAAGGATTTTATCCTTATGCTTATGGAGGTTCTGATGTTATTTCTGCAATATTAACCCAAGAAAATTTTGAAGGATTAGAGAAACCTATTTCTTTCTTTAGCAAAGGTTTAGAATAATATGAACAAAGGTATTCCTTTGTAGAAAAATATGTGCTTGTTGTGGTCAAAATCCTAAAGAAGTTTAGACATCTGCTAACCCACATCAAAGTGTGACTAAAAGTTACTCATCCTAGTGTCAAAGAGTTCTTTCTTTCTAGAGACCTAAATGAAAAAAGAGTTGGTTGGATTACCAAAGTCATGGAATGTGACATTGATATCCAAATCACTAAACTGGTCAGAGGCAGAGGCTTATGTGAGAAACTGACAGAAGATGATACCTTAAGAAAACAAGAGCAAGAGAATGCATCCTTAGTTATGCATTCAATAGAAGATCATGCCAAGGCAAAAGATTGGTTGCCTAACATGATTCATTACCTAAAAATAGGACAATTCCCTATAGATTTAGATTCAGCCAAGAGAAGGTACTATAGATTACAATCTGTTCCCTTTGTGCTGATAGATGAAACTCTTTTTAGAAAGGACCACAATGGTGTCCTTTTGAGGTGCATAGATTCAAAAAATATAGCAAGTGTCCTATTTGAATTCCACGATGGACCTTTTGGAGGTAATTTCTCTCCTAGGACTACTACTCTTAAGATCATGAGGGCTGGATACTATTGGCCATCTATCTTTAGAGATAGTCATGATTATGTAAGAAAATGCATCAAGTGTGCCATGTTTGTAGGAAAAGAAAAACTTGCAGGCTTGTCCCTTCAGCCCATCAGAATAGAACAACCTTTCATGAGATGAGGCATAGATTTCATTGGCATGATCAATCCTCCATCTAGTGTAGGCCATAAATGGATAATTACTGCTACAGATTACCTCACTAGATGGACAGAGGCAATGCATTGAAGGAAGAAAATGAGAGTGTTGTCCTAAGCTTTTATGATGATAATATTCACAGATTTGGTGTCCCTGACTCCATTATTTCAGACAATGCACTAGCTTTCACAGGCCTTAAAGTCTCAGAGTGGGCAATTAGACATGGTTTTTATTTGAGCACAAGTTCAAACTATTACCCTCACGGGAATGGTTGGCAGAATCGACTAATAAGAACTTGATCAGGATAATCAAGAAGACATTACAATAAAACCAAAGAGATTGGCACACCAAATTGAAATCTGCCTTATGGTTAGATAGAATTACCCCAAAGAAGATCATTGGGAATTCTCCTTGCATGTTAGTGTATGGAAGATAAGATAATTTCTCCATTTCAACTGAATTTCCAGCCCTGGACTTAGCTACTCAGTATGTCTTGTTTGAAGAAGGAGATCCTTTGCAAATTAGGTATACTCAGATTATGGAATTAGAAGAACACAGAGATAAATCTATGAAAGATAGGGAATTCCATCAAATGTAAACAAAAAGAATCTTTGATAAAAGATCCAGGGCTAGAAACTTTAAAGTTGGGGATGTAGTCCTTAAGTGGGATGAATTCAAATCAAGGCCAGGTAGACATACTAAATTTGATTCCTTCTAGGGAGGTCCATTTGTCATCATTGAATGCAAGGAGCATAATTCTTTTTAGCTATCAACTCTTGGAGGAGATCCCTTACCCATTTCTCTTAATGGATTCCACTTAAATCCTTGTTTTGAGGTTAGTCCTTCCTTTAATGTTTGTAATTATGTTTCCTTTTTTTCTATCCCTACTTTCTAGTTAGTGTTCCCTATTTTTCAAGAAGTGCTTGTGCACAGTTTTGTTCCTCCCTCCAATCTACTTCTCTGTCAAGGAGGTTTTATGTTCAAGAAATGACTCCTATGCCCAATAGAATGTTTCAAGGTCTAGCAGGAAGACATCTAGAAGAAATTGCCAAAATGTTATCCAAATTTCCCTAATCTGTGAATTTTGGCTATAGGTGGAGTAAATGTGGCTCCCAAAAGGGTTGATCCTAGCTTGTGAGAAATACTATAAATTTTCTGGTCTTGGTTGTTTCCTCTGCTATCTTTTTAGCTCTATGTTTTTACCTTGTTCAAAAAATAACCTAAGTATGCAAAAAACCCTATGAATTTGGTATAAACCCTAGTTTCTCGGCCATGCCTTTCTATTTTCTCATTACCTTTTCGGGCCCCTTAAGTTCCCTAAATTCCATGTGCACATTTATATTTTCTTTCAATCTCCTAGTCGCATAATGGAAAAGGAATATTCTGTATCATCTAGCGATAACGAGACTTGCTTCAGTCACGTGGTCTCAATAAGAAGTAGAATATTCTCATATGATCAAAAGACTTAGTGATGATCATTGGATCATGTTTTATTGTGATGCCCATCCCGGACCCCATCATGGTTTTCTAGTTCTTTTTATGATAGACTCAGCATATGATACTTTACTTTTGATGCATTATTAGACATTATGGACCTTATGCTTTATGTTATGGATTTGATTATTATAGATGCATGG